>JAOYSI010073286.1:0-20142 GCA_025775065.1 Hiodon alosoides
CCCCCCCCCCCCCCCCCCCCCCCCCCCCCCCCCCCCCCCCCCCCCCCCCCCGCGGCCGGGCCCGCCCGCGCCCCCCCCCCCCCGGGTGGCGTGGCAGAATTTTGAAGGTAAATCTCCACTTAGACTCGAACACCAATAGAATTCTACAGCTATGACAGAACAATTATTGATATGACTTTACCAGTATTTAAACAAACAGTAGTGAATGTTGCCCCTATTTATACATAAAACTATATAAAAACGGCATTAACATGGGCCCCTCAACAGTACCTGCTGCCAGTAAGTGGCCACCTCTGGGAGGTTGAGGGCCTCACACAGGTACACCAGGTTCAGCACATCTTTCTGGAAACAGCTGCCACCAAAACCTGAAAAAAAGAGTAAGTAAAGATGGGTAAAGAATAGCCGAGAATTAGATGAGTCTGACGGCTGCAATGTCAACCTCTGAATGGTCAACACAGAATGGTCCACTCACCCACGCTTGCCTTGAGAAACTTGCTGCCGATACGCTGGTCCATGCCAATAGCCCGGGCCACCTCCTCCACATCGGCCCCGGTGGCCTCGCATAGAGCACTGATGGAGTTTATACTGCTAATTCGCTGGGCCAGAAAGGCATTGGCTGCCTGAAGAAAACCAGATTGTGCGTCACGCTCAATAACAAGCATACGCATACACACACAAAGCAGCAGCTAGCACTGGACATTCTGAAACGATACCATGAACATAGCAGTGTCTTGCTTATGTGCATGAATTTGACCTTCCCAAGAATGACCTTTTAAAAAGTGTATGGTGTTATAACTTTTTTTTTTTTTAAAAGTTAAAAGTTAAAATCTCATTAACAGGGTTTATGGAAGAAACAATATGATACTGTAACACAGACATCCACAAACAATGACAACCGCAAAATGAAGCCACATACAATCCTGAGCACACAATGTAGTGAGTCTCCATTACGCAGGAGAGATACCAAAAGAGAAGGGTTAAGACATGCTCACCAACTTGGAGAGCTCAGAGGACCAGGTGTTGGTGGTGATTATGCGGGCTTTGGGCACCCAGCGCTCGTAGACCGCACTCAGGGCCTGAATGGCACACTGGCCCTCAGGTGTCTCGTCTCCACCAATCAGAACGCGATCAGGCTGATTCAGGTCCTTCACTGCCGTCCCCTCTGCCAGAAACTCTGGGTTGGACAGTACCTGGAGGGACAAAGGGAGGAGTCGTTTTATCAACAAATTGAATGGCACTTGTTCTCTATAGAGTAGAGTAGCTTTTTAATTTTCACCATGGCAACCAGCAACTGATCACATGTTTATATAGTGTGGGATGTGTAAAGTCATACTTTGAAACGCAGTAAGGGTGTGGTGTATCTTAATAGACGTAAACATTCCAGCATGCCCCTTCAAACTCCTCCATTCCTGTCTCCTTACCGGACAGGTTTAGGATGGTTTCACACTTGCACTGCTTCTGAGCTTGTCAGTGACACACACTTACCCAAACCCAAACCCACACACACACACACACACACCTGCAGATTAAGGCTGGGCTTGGTGTTGGCGTCGAATATCCTACGGATGCTCTCGGCAGCCCTGACTGGAACAGTGCTCTTCTCCGTCACAATCTTGTAGCCGTCCGACACCTCAACAATCCGCCGTGCACACGCCTCAATGAACTTCAAGTCCGCTGCACGCCCTTTTCCCATGCCATACGTCTTAGTCGGGGTGTTCACCTGCACGAGCGGGGATGGAATTAGGAAACCTACATCACGTCTAATATTTACATGTAGTGTAAAAACCAGCAGATACTAATGCATTTAGAATTTAATTCATGCTCTGAGCAACCAGACTCACTGAAATGAAGACGAGGTCGGCATCCTTAATTGCTGAGTCAATATCAGTAGAGAAGAAAAGATTTCTTCCCCTGCAAGACTCAACAACCTCCTTCAGGCCAGGCTGAGGGAGCAAGGAGATAGCATCAGTCACACTGAAATATCAGGCAATCAGGTAACGTTTAGCATTGTAGAAATTAATTTAGTCAAATAAAAAGGTATTGAACTGGCAAAGGAAGGAAGAGGTCTTTTGATTTCCATTTCTTTTCATCGTACTGTACATCTGTATATCAGCCCTCTTCACTACACCACCTTTGCCATGAAAATACAAGAACTTACCTCATATATAGGTAACGTTTCCGAGTTCCACGCCTTTATTCTCGACTCATTGACATCCACCACAGTGACTCGAATCTCAGGACACTTGTGTGCGATCACGCTGCATGTTGGACCGCCTACGTAACCGGCTCCAATACAGCATATTTTCTTTATCTGAAACATCTGGGAGTAAAAAACATCAGTTTTGATTATTGGTTGAAGCATAGATAACCAAACTAAAATAATTCCAGCGTTAGCTAATAAAATCTGAGCCAGTTTTTGTACGTTATTGTTTTACAAAACACCTAACCAGTACGGTCTGATTTGGCAATGTATAACCTACTGGTACCAATTAAAACGACACATGAGCGCAAGCTTCGTTGAACAGAGATAATTTAAAACTTAAAACACGTAACTGATTACGTAATACACTGCATAATGCCTTTAACTAAGCGATCAGTTAAATAAAGTATATGTCAATAATACATAGTTCTTTTGATAATAACAATCAATAAGGAAATAAATACGGCTCTCAAATTGATTTGGACTAGGAGGCATCCTGCCAAGTCAAATACTGATTTTAGTCAAAAGAAAGATATAAAACCATATATATATCTATATACATATATAAATATTTACTTTGCGTACAATGACAATTGTAGAAACTATTTTATGATAACTGACAAATAACAAATTCGCAGTACCTTGAGGGAAAAGAATGAAGGATCTTTTGAACAAGGTCCAAGAAGAGATTTGCTTGCACAAAATTGGATTCTTAGGCGTTCTTACACATTTATAAAGACGCGACTCCTGTAAAAAAAAAAAAGTTCCGGAGGCTGAATCTGCGAGGATCAATGACAGCGACTCAGCGAACCAATGAGTTCGACGTCAGTATGACGATTTCAAGCGTGACGTATTTATAAAGAGACCATACGATTTTCATATTGAATGGCATAAAGGTTTAAGTTTAAAAGCCGTTGTAGTAAATCTGTATATTTATTGCTTTAACCACTTAAACCATTTGGTAATACTTGATTAATAATATTGGGTAAATATATAAAAGACGAGTCGGTGGAACATAGCAAATAACAGAGAATATCACATAAAAAAAATAAAATAAAAATTCGGGATAAAATTTTTTGGTTTGTTCTGATTTTTGACGGCACCATATACCAATAGGATACTGTGCGCAGTCAAGAGTTGCAGAATACATGCATGATGTTAAAGAATAAATCCGGGTTTTCGCAATACATCGCGGTTGGATCGTCTTTGTTACTTAGCGAACATATTAGCCAAGAAGAGGAAAATGTATACATACTATTTTTAAAAACGATTACAATTTTTAAAAATCTGTCCTAGGGTCTTAAGTAAAAATATTAAGAAACGTATATACTTTACATTGAATTTGAGTTTATCTCGCAATAGATTTAGAGCTGAACTTAGAAATTACTAGGTTGAGCTTAGTTTTCCAGTCGCTAATGTATAAATCATTTAACAAACGCACACTGTGACCAAGTGATGCATTACACATATTTATTTAAAGTTAAGAAAAGTGCATAGTTAAAGCCCTTTATCTCGTTTTTATTTATCAGTACAGTGTTTAGAGACAGCTGAAATGGCACCAAATACAAGATCTACCTCAAAAGAAGCTAAATTTGGCAAATTGATACCACACCTTTCCATTAAGTACAGATGACAAAAAAAGTAAACCGGTCTATTAATTAAAAATAATAATTTTCTAAATGTTTCACATCATAAAGTACCTGGCAAACTACCACCTGTACCCGATTACATGAAAAGCATTGCAGAACAAACCGTCTGGACTTGTTTAGGGGTGGTTAGCCATTGCATCTGTTAATTAAGGAACACAATGTTAAGGGCTGATCAACCGTTCTAGCCCACATACTCACAATGCAGGAAAAAGCAAAAGCAAAGCTTTATAACAAAAGCTTCCAACATTTTTAAAGTCGTTGCTAGAGAACAGAAGACCACTTTGGTGTCAGACTAACAGCTCAAAACTGGACCATGAGCACAGGTTTTACTCAGTTGCCCAAGGAACAACACCGGATGCAGAGCCAATGAGTGTAAGTGCCAATAAACCAATAAGTGGGGAAAAAACCACAAAAAAATAAAATAAAATAAAAATAATAACTTTAATCGTGGTTCCCATAACAAGTGAATGCGAAAGCAGTGATGCTTTAGAGGAAATTGGTGAATTACACAAGGATTTTAGTAGATCTTGAATATATAAATATATATTTTAAAATTTGAGGTCTGTTTGATCCAGCCTACAAAAGAAGTAAACGAGAAAAAAACATCATAATAGTTCTGGATGGTAACATGTAACAGTTATCATGGATATGTTGATTCTCTCAAACATTATCAAGTGAAAAACCTTTTGCACTGGAGCATAAGAGTCACCACTGATGTAACCACAGAGCAACAGACATCAGCTGTGAGACAAAGGCACCAGTAACTTCCCCAACACAGAAATACTGCTGTGGGGGGAAAATTAAGTTTAAAATGCTCTCTACACATTTCCAAAGTTGTAATCATTATAACCCTCACAGAAATTCTTTATACAATTATATTACACAGCAAAAAAAAAAAAAAAGACAAAATAAAAACATTAATCATCAAGATTCTATTCGAATTAAGGACCAAATCATAACCATTTTGATACTGCGCTGCCGTCTGGTTTTAATGATCTAGGCAACTAATTTGACAGTGTTCAAATACCTTACATACACACATCTATATACAACCCTCAAGAGTACATGTGCATTAAGTGCCATGTTGAATAAAAGTAAATATTCAGAACCGTTTTAGATACAGGCCCTGCGCCATACAGTTTGATTAAATGCACACTGAAACTCCCCCTGTGATGACTGAAACTCCCCCTGTGATGACTGAAATCCACAGGTCCCTGCTATGCTTCCTCTCATTTACATCCGCCCCTTACCTTGGAAGCCAAGGGCCTAGCACATGAGAAGCAAAAGTTTAGTTTCTAAAGGCAGGTTGATAAGTGATGTCATCATAAATGACGGTGGAAACCTGCGTTGGGCTCCTTCTACATTCTAGTACCAAACGTGCCACAAAATAAGACACACAAACCAGTCATTTTAAGCGATTAGTACTCGGTACTGCCACCAGCAAGAAATTATTCACCAGGATTAAAAGAACAGTAGATATTTTGGCCGATGGGCCAAAAAGCGGGTAAAGGATTTTTTTTTTTTTTTGCCAAATGTACTTCATTAAAAAGCAACAAGATGATGGACTCTGAACTTGACACAGATGGTTGTCTCTGCACACATATAGTCAAGAAGTCTGTAGTGTACATGAAACTTACTCTAATCACAAACGATATGCACCAAATTTTTGAAACCACCTATCATTCAGAATAACATCCTGGCCTACCAGCCCATGAATATACTTAGCGAGAGAGCAGGATTTAAACAAGCTCAGCAGGGACAAGAACTAACAGTCTCAGATGGGTTCCGAATTTAATGGGACTTCAAGTGACATAAGTACACTAGTTTCATGGTTACGTTTTTCCCTTTTTGTAAGACACAGTTGCAGTCCTTAAAACAGATTTATGAAGCCATTTCAAAGGAATGTTTCAATTTAAGAGCCCTCCTCACTACGCTAACTGACCTAGGAGGTCATTCAATTTATTTTCACTTATCCATTTTATCGATATTTCCTAGGTCCAAATTAGTAGCTACAGAAATGAACTACCAATTTGAGCGCTTCTATCTGAAAGTGATAGAACACTATAATAAGACCCACCTCACCAGCACAGTTAAGATCAGACTACTGAGAAGAAGAAAAGGGCTGAAATTAGAGGAAAAAAGTAAACTTTTTGAAGGTATATCCAAGTCACAGTAGCTGATCGGGTCACGTCACGTCCGGGGCTAGTCCAATGGGGGTGAGGGCGGCTCTCTGCCTCGATTCTGAGAAACAAATACAAACAAGGATCACTCTGGATTGGGTCTAACAGAGCTAAACAAAGAAATTATGCATCCCCCTTCAATGTCTACCTCCTAAATCATAAATCCCATCCTCCCACCCAGCCTTTGAGCACTTTCTGAGCAGGTTTAAATGTCCACGGATCACTTACATTATGCGGACTGGTGGGCTTCCCATTGGCCCCAGGGCCTCTCAGGTTAGCAGGTCTGAGAAGGAAGAGGACCAGAGCCAAAACCACCCAGCCCATCATGATCATTGGCATAGTTAGATCCCCACCATCAGAGGAACCAGGGCCAGGGACTGCAGTCAAATACAACTAATTAAAACATTCACGCCAACACCCTTAGCGTTGTTACTGGGGGAAGGGGGTGATTGTGAGACAAGGAGGAAATCAAAAGCAAGGTTTCAAATACCAAGAGCATTCCATTCACAAATGCCAAAACAGAACTCGTCATATCACAGGAAAGGGAATACGTACTTTCCTGAAGGCACTCCGTATCTGTGCAATAGGACTGGGACTGTCTCAGCTGCAACACAGAGCAGACCGTCATTGAGCAAGCATGTGATCGCAAACACAGGTAAAGGCGAACTTCCCAACAACCAGAAGGATTTTAAAACAAGATTTAAAGGCATTCATACATGTACATTCTACATGTAACACTAGTTTGCAGGAACATTATCTGGTCACTGTCGCCCTGTGTAGAGGTGAAACAACTGGCCAGTTTATTAGGCATATCACGCCGTTCAAGAAAATGGATCACTCCTACAGACAGTGAGTTACATGGCTTGCTATACGAAGGAAGGCAAACAGGCATGGAGGCATTCGGTCGCTGTTCAAATCACAGCAACTGCGTGACGCAGCTTGGGGCAAAATTAACCCACAGAGATGAGATGTCACAGGACCTGAAATGAGCAGTTTATGCCCGAATACATAAATGTCACTGGAGGAGTGGGCCAGCGTTTGGTTGCAGTTGTTGCAGCTAAAGGTAGCCCTACAAAACCAAGCATTCTCTATTGTGCAATTCAACAGACAGACACTAGGTGGAAGAGGCACTACAGGCCAACTTGACAGGCAAACAGAACAAAGGAATGGAATTCTTCATAAGCTGTCCTTGTGTTAAAACTTTCACCTCAACAGAAAAGGTTCTTCCGGTAAATACATCCTGTTCAAGTCTCAGACAATGCAGAAGGACTCAAGTATCAGGGAAGTGAAAACATCTCCCTGGGCTGATAACATCAGAAAACAGAGACCTGTAAAACTGGTAAATATCCAAAGCAACAATCAATTTTTGCGCAATCTGGCTACCCATCTTCTGTTCTATGCCTGCAGTATCAGACTGTGTTCTAGTTCAGTTGGAAAATTAGAACAGGCAATTAAAAAGCATTCATTTATCCATATCCACAGAACAAAATCCAAGCTCTGTGAAGAAAACAAAACAGGCGACTTTCTGACCATTACACGGTGAGGTGATTTGCATTCATGTTTGCCTCACCAGCCACATTCTTCTCCGCGCAACCTGGGAAACCACAGCAATGAAAATCTAGTTTCTGGCCTTCTGTGTGCCAAAAGGCAGATACACTGCTAATTTCTTGGTGCTTTGGAAGGATAAACACCCATGGTCAGCCATCTTTGCTCAGTCAGCGCTAAGGTCTGACGCATGGGCCTCTCACAGGTTGTCAGAGCAGTCGCAAAGGTGCAGACTGCCCACAAAATAAACAACGACGACCGTAACAGAGCGAAAGCACAGGTTTTCTTCCTTGGGCCCTTTAGCAAGTTCGCCTGGGCAGAGTCAGAGGACACCGACTGCTGCAGATCCCTCCTTCTAGCACTGGTGAATTTTTAACCAGGTGCTGAAGGAAAAGTTAATCAAAGGTGACATTCAAACCAAAACAGTTTATGGCCACTGGGAAGTATTGATTCAAGTAAACCAAACCAGTAATTTAAGAAACCAAGAATTCTAATGATATAAAATTTTAAAAGTATGTATTCCAGGGTACAAAAAAAAGGCAGCATAACCTATTTTTCCTACAAGTAATAAAATAAATGGTTCGGGGTATGGTTTCTAGGTGAATATTTTATAAAACATCCTTCACATGAATAAAACATTCATTGTTACATTATTCATATACAACCCAAAAATGTCTACTGGGGGGAAATGGTTTAATAAGCAATTATCTAAACCTGGTCTTCTAACGCAAACGATGACGACACTACCAAATCACCACAAGTCTGAATACCTCAATAAAGCCGGAACATACTTCTACATTCTAGAATTCCCAGTCAGGCAACCAACCCCACAGACACATTTGCTAAAACACAATAAATAAAGTGAGTAAATAACCACTACATTAAGGAACCACAGAAAGGAATAGCCTTTTCTAAAATATAGAGTGCATTTGGTCACAAGAAATATTATCATGCATAGTCACTGGAAGGCTAGGAAAAGGCAAGAAAACAATGCAGGATGCTCAACTGCAGCACGCACGATTGAACGTTAACACAAGTGAATTTTAATTCACTACATAAAGTAAACAAATAGGGCAACTAGAAACAGAACGCTCATGCTGCTGAGATGCCCCTATAAGACATGTTCCTTAGTTTGCGACATAGATTAAGGAACGAAAGAAAAAAAGAACTGGATTCCTCACCAGGTTGATCAGTCTTCTCATGGCATGTTCATGAGAACAGATGCATTCACAAGGGTCGAATCCTCCTTCTGCCATGGCTTCCTGGTCACACCTGAGAACACAACACATTGTTAACTATGAACAAAAGTAAATATATACAGGAACCTTTCAGTATATAAATCACAAGCAGGGTTAGGATCCATTAATTGCAGATTAAAAACCACAACAAAATTAGAACAAATCTGTCATTGCAACACATTCTTTCTCTCCAACAAATCACACTGTTGTAAACATTGCACAAAAATGTATCCATCTAGATTAATGCAATTATAATTTTCTTCATTAGAATGTGGTTTAAAAACAAGCTATTTTAGTCAGCAAGTACTCATTTGTCTGTCCTAAGAGCAACTCTGATGTTACTGTTGAGCCACATGACGTTAACTACTGTTTAAGCCTCACACTTTCAATCAGAAACATTCGTCTAATTAAGGTAGGAAAGATGCTGTAATAACTACAGCAATCGCTCCGGCCTTACAGCAACACTGACACAACGCTGCAAACGCAAACAAGAGACGCCCTGAGTGACCGCCATCACCATCTGACACGTCAATGTTGAACCAGGGCTCCTTCCTGTAGTCCTATATAGTTTTGTGCCAAGTCTCTGTTTACCTTTGGAGCAGTCGAGCAGGCTACACTTTTAACACCCTGATGCCGTGGAACTTCTTCCGTGCCTTGGCCTTATATATATATATATATTTCTAAACAAACAAGACACAATATCTAAAAACGTTATGCAAGATATGTATAAGGTTAATGAAACCTAAAGCGTGTGGAGAGGGCATGGCTGAGATAGAAATGTAATGAAGGACAATAGAATTTATCACAAATCACACTACAGGATTTATACATGCCAAAATCAGTTACAGAAAATGAACAAACTATTGTCAAAGCACATGAAAATATAAATGTTTAAAATAGCCAAAGAATAACTACAACTCGAAGGGTGAGCAAAAAAAATTGTAAGAAATCCACATACAATTTGGACAGGCTACAGCACACCATACCGTGGGTTATTTTCATTGATTAAGATTTTAGCGATATAAATGGTGGAATATATGCATCACTATTCGCATTGGAAAATAAATAAAATCAAATGCATGCGAATCGTTTCCTGTGAAAAGAAAATGAGAGAAAAAGAGCTCGTATTTTGATTTTGAGGGTTGATCTGCAGTGGCGACTTGGGTATGCAAATCGGCTTTTACAAACTTCTGTCAAGTTGAGTTCTTTCCAAAAAAAATTTAATCCTGCATTGGGACAGAGCAAAAACACCCAATTGTTTTGCAAAACTAATTAGTTAACGCCGTAGAAATAGGAAAATGTCTGCAGCCTCAGACAGAGCGCTCTCTGGCACACGCACACGCAGTGTAGCTGTGTTCGCGTAGCTAGCTTGCCAGCTACCTAAATTACAGTGAGTCAAGAAATAAGCAGCAGTAAATTATCTATATTTAGGATAGAAACGTAATCTAGTTTATCGCCGTAATGTAATGCTGGACGAAAAAACAAGTACAGTACGGCCATCTACGCACAACAAAAACATTAGCATGTAAAAGAAGCAACTTACTCGATACTGGTAATCAACTGACGGAGCAGAGGTAAATTTGTATAACAAAACACTAAAGAAATATGGCTAAATCCGTTTAATACAGGTCTATTTTATTTATCTGGTACAGGTCCAGGATGCAAAGCCTAAATATCCTACCCTAAAACCCCACACCCAACGTACACTCATTCGGTACGTAAACAGTGCCAAAGCTCCAGCTGTTGCGCTGTCCGTATTTTGATACATTACATTAGCCACGTCACTTTTCACGCGAGAGATCCGGGTTTTGAAGAAAAGAGAGCCGAGATTAGCCTCTGGAATGTGAAAATCGCTTTCCCCTCAGACGCAACTGACACTGACCTTTGATTGGCTGAGACTCTTGAGTGACTGTGTGGTTCATAACAAATTGAAAACAAGCACGCCTCATTTTATTTAAAGAAACAAGCAGCACATGATATTAATCGTGCTATATTTCCAATCAAGCTGAGGCGTTTTGGTATCGCTAGTGAAGCTGTAAGGTTCCTCCCACCTAATTCTTACTCTTAGACTGCCCTAATTTACAAAATTGTTCATACATTGCATATGTTACATTGTTTGATTTGCTTTGCCAGCTAGCACTGAAGAGTCATTAAGTTATTGTACTTGCTGGTTCTCTCCAGTCTAGGACAGGGATACTCAATTCTGGTCCTCGCAGGCCTCAGTGCCTGTGGTTTTTCGTTCCCATAATTTTCTTAATTGTTCAAATGGAGTCATTATTTTGAATGTAAAATAATTTCACCAGTTTTGTCCTGGTGTAAATCAGATTCTAATTGAGAGGTAGCTCAAAAACACACAGGCACTATGGCCCGCAAGGACCAGGATTGAATATTTCTGGCCTAGAGGATAGCACCTTTGTTAAAAGTCCTAATGGTGCAATTGTCCAGTGCAATCTGGTACAATTATGCAGGTAGATTAAGCTTTTTTTTCCACAGTCTGACGAAGTAAAATGAGGATAACTATATATATATATATATATATATATAACTATATATATATTTCTAGGAATCTGACAAGAGTATTTTTTTTTTTACTTTTTTCAACTTGGAGATGGGGGGGCGGGGCTTAGTTCTTTCAACCTGTAACTAATTAGTCAGTTTTCCTTTTGCCTGGAATTATGTAAGTGAGCTACTGCTACTGTTTATTTGACTAATTTCCCCATACTCTTCTACCTACATGACGTTGGGATGAGTAATGTCATTGCCCTCCTACTACTGAAATGATCTGCTCTTAAAAACAATGTTCTACATGCTAGTAACTGCTTAAAGAGACCAATCAAAAATGCATTCCCAGGATAGGTTTTTCCAGGATGACACTCAAATAGGAGCGCTTGAAATTAAGGTAGCTACAAAACAGTTACAAAAGGTCTAGACATTAGAAAAAAAAACAATCATAACTACACAAAGAAGGATTCCTTTCAGTACATGATTAATATTCATTGGCCTTCAGGGCCTGTAATGAATATTATGTTATGGTTATGTATTAATTATATTCTTCCTTCGAAATGTATACAATATATATATTGAAGGGTAAGGAGCAATGCAACTTTCATGGAGAATGGGGTACTCAAGGTACAAGTTTCAAAGTTTTGTGCAAAAATAATGGTTTTTAAAACAATTTATAACGGAAACCATTATTAACCATTTTAAGCTTTTAACCCTGGTGCCGTGGAACCCATTTCAAATCACATAGGTTGTGTTACTGGAGTACAGATCGTAAACTATTGAAAGCTGCCAAAGTTATATATATGTGTGTGTGTGTGTGTGTGTGTGTGTGTGTGTGTGTGTGTGTGTATAGAAAAAGGAGGGCTTGTTTTACACAGAGAACCAGCTGGTTCTGCGCTGATGGCCTCAACCTTACAGACTTGTGGTTTGCAGGCTACAAGTTATGTCAAATCGTTATCTAAAACAACAGCATGGGACTGCATTCTCAACAATAGGAAAAATCCTGAGCCTTTTTCATGGGCTAAAATGCAAAATGATATTCCGCTTACCCCGTCACATGTCAGCAAAAACAATGGTCATGGATTTCAATGGAAAGTCTATCCAATAGGTATAGACAGACATACCAATATGCGTTAAAAATGGTCATGTATTTAAGTGGAATATCTATCCAATAGGTACAGACAGACATACCAATATGCGTTAAAAATGCTCATGGATTTAAGTGGAATATCTATCCAATAGGTACAGACAGACATGAAAATATTAGTTGAGATAGAAAGAAGGGACTATATGATTCACCAAGATCACATTTTATGGCTATTTTTGCGGTACGGTCAATAAATATACTATTCGGTAAATAATCTTAGAAATCAAGTTAAATCGTAGCTTAATTATAACTGATGGTTATAAACGTGTTTTTAAAATATAAACCAAATCTAAATATACACATGGATGAATAAATGAATGAATGAAGTCTGACCCTGGCATCTCATATCAATCACATGATTAGAATACTAGTATTGATAGGCGTGTGCTTGAACGTTTCAAACCACAACATCATATGCGTGCTGCATAATCAAATATTAATCAATGCCTAGCCAGGTGACTAACTATACTTCCAGGTTTTCTATGTAGCATTCTTCATGCAGCATAATGCGCACACTTTGAAGGCCGCCATTTGTATTTAGGTGGGGGCTCTGTTTTTGTTGTAAAAAGGTGAAAGAAAGAGAGATCGAGAAGAGTGGGGGATTCCAGTGAGAAGCTGAGTGAACCTACAGCTCTGGGAGGCCTGATCCAGGAAACGGCGTCAGACGGGAGAAGGCAAAACCATGGCCAACATCGCAGTTCAGCGGATCAAACGGGAATTTAAAGAGGTCCTTAAAAGCGAAGAGGTTTGCAATTTTCTTTTTAGCAGTCTTTGTTGACACGTACCCTGTTCAGGGTCACATAAAGACCGGAATAGTCAGGTAGTAAATTTAGTAACGGCGATTGAGGCCCGATGAAGGGGAAATTAATGTCAGCCGCGTTTGGCTCAGTCAGGTTGTGATATGTAGCGAGGGCCGGGGATGGATACAGGCAGTTTCGGGGATACCGATTGAGGTAGGCCGTTTACAGACATCGAACTGTAAAAACATTTTATTAAGACGAGAGCCACGTCGTTTATACATACACAATCACACATAATCAAACGTGTTTTTAATAAGTTTAAAGGCTGACTGCATGAGCTATTATGCTAACTTGTTACGAGAGCTTAGTCGCGTGCCTGTTCATGCCGAATGAGTATTTAGCTAGCTAGATCGGTATTGAGCGAGCTGTTGAATTTCGTTGTCAATTGTGACATGGCTATTTTCAGTTGTCAAAAATAACATGAGCTAAATGACATTTTTGTGTTACTATTATGCATAGTACTTTGGAAATGGGAAGTTTCGTTTAGCTAAGTGGACCAAACTCTCATGCGTTTGCTGCCTGTGCCGCGTTTTAGTAGCTGCCCTTCAGTAAATGGTGAAACGTATCCACCTCTTTTAAACGCGTGGATTTAAAAAGCACAATAATTAGCTAGTTAGGGTTCTGTAATGTAAAATGTTTCTGAAATTTTATATTGGTTATCGAGCTGGCCGAGTCATAATCCTACAGCTACACCCCTGATGTGTGAGAAAAACCTTCCACGTTAGCAAGTCTGCATTATCCTATTTGGGTGAATAATTCAACTCTGTAGACAGTGTATGGCGTACTGAACTTCTACAACAAAACAAGAAGAGAAAAAAATAAATGGCTAGTGGCAGGGACTCTTGCGTGCTGATGGGTTTTCATGCAGCATATTTCAAGTAGGGCATACGTACCTATGCTAGTTTTCGTATCTACTGGGCCACTGAGTTCTGTCTAAATCTACCAATCGTTTTAAACTTAAAAACAGTTTTCTTTAACTGCCATTTAATTGTTTTTAAAAATGCATCTAAAGACAATCAAGCGTTTCTATTGAATTTAAATGTCAGCTTCTCTTTATGTCTGTCTTTATTAGACATTAGAACGTTAATGTTTGAAAATAGGTTTTCTTATCTCTAATTGTTTGTAGCACATAACATTTACACTTTCGAAGTTACAAAGTATTGTTCTACTTGTCATGATATTTGCTACTCCATGAAGCCTGTTTAAAACTAGCTCTTCCAGGAGACCACGGAGAATTAAGCCTGCTTATTAAGTTCCTTTTATTTTGCATCAGAAGTAGTTCAAAGTTTGGTGTAGGTATAATTGCAATGGAAATGTTTATATTAGTTTGGTTAATTTGTACACCTACCCTATGTGACTATGAACACATTTAGCATGTTGGCATATTCTGGACAGTTGAGAAACTGTTATGAGGATGATGCCATATTAAAACCCTTTTTCTGGCGTATTACTTCAGAGGTCCCTCTGCTGCACCACCATAAATGTGTACAAATGTACTCTTCTCCCTGATTATTTACCTATGGCTTTCCCCTTCCCTGGAACTGAACTCTAAAGCCGGAGTTTTATAGTGACTTCAGAAAATCATTAATGTTCTTGTGTGGTTATAATCTTTCACAATGCCGTTATATGTTCTGAAGGGGTTTGGGGTGGACGGGAAGTGTTGTGGGATAGATTGGGACACCAGTTGGAGAACTAAGTGAGAAACGAGAGGGTTCCCTATAGTAGATTTGATTGGATTAATATTGATTGGATTAATACAGTTTTGCCCCTACAAGGAAAGTGTGAAATCAGTGGAGGTGTATCTGCAGTAGGAACACATTAATCTGTTATGCAGGTTTCTCAGTGTTTAACACTGGAAGTATCCAATTGAGTGGTTCTGAATTAAATACCTATGGCTGTATCATGAACACCCCCATTTTTTCTTAATAAAAAATCTCCACTTTGTATGTACATTCCAGTGAAAAGTTGACAGCGATTGATTTTAGGAGTCAAAGTTGACAAACTTACTGTTGACCCCATCTCAAAGTACTTAATTGTGAGCTTTTGACTGAGTACATATGTAACATTGAATACATCCCTGTACTGCATGCTAAGGGTGCAGAAAATGATTACATAATTTTGAGTGTAACTTAATATATTCCACTATACCTGTGAGGGATAGAAATCATAGTTGCAGTATCAGTAGTTCATTGATTCAGAGTTTGTCTGAAACACACCCCATTGTGACAATGTAGGTAGGAAAGGATTTGCTTTTGTGTATGAGTGGAATAACTGCCCTGTTAATTTTTATGGATGAAGGACCCCCTTCCTGGGTCCCTATTTTGAGGCAAGCTAGTCAGGAATTGACCCAGAGTCCAGACCAGGAACGCCTCAGTCCCCATACCTCGGGGCTACTTTTAGTCCACGCAAGAGATCCCAAAATAGCCTTTGTGGTTCAGGTTTGGGCAATGGGCACGTCCAAAGGCTTTAAGATTATTCAGAACTCGTATTACTTATGCATGTGTTTTTGCAGCATGACCCAATAATATAAATGTGAGTGCAAGTCGTGAAGGGAATGCTGTTTTTTTGACGTTTTTCTCAAGTCGTCTCTGGTTCATTGTATTCATTGTGAGTAGTTGTAGTTTATTCCTCATCTTTAATGAAAACTAGTATTTTAACTAATTTAATTATGGCCACGTGGATTGTTTTTAGTGAGCCAGAATAGTATCCCTGGTGGTTTTATTTGTGGTTCTTTTTCTTCTTGGTATGCAGTTGTGGTTGCACCTGCTTGCTTCACGTGGTAATGTAAACACTGTGCCACTGTACCTTGTTTTTTCATTGGATGCTTGGAATTTGTACAGTTACGTAAAGTAAAAAAAAAATTTAAATTCACACTTTGGTGTTGGTAGTCATAACTTTTTAAGGTAAAGATTTTACATAATTTCAAGGGTTCATTTGCACTTTTGTCATCTTGGTATATCCCTCTCGACATTTAAGTGTCTCCAGGGAATTGAAATGTGCCACTTTGGCAGTTTTCGTTGGGTTAAAATGAATCCGTATGCAAGAATTATTTCTCCCAGACTTTGCTTATTTAGCTGTACGAACTGCAAGCTGACAACTTCAAAAATCTGAGGGAATAAGATGACAGCTCATCAGAAAAACACCATGTTCAATGTGTGGCCATGACGAGGAGTGATGAATTTATATTATTCCCTTCACTGGCACACACACAGAAGTTTGTTTTGTCTCTATTACTTCTCTCACTGACTGCAGTCCAGTCAATTGGCAAACTAACAGGACATGTGCTCTGGGATATTTCTGCATGCATTTTTCAGTGACTCACTCGGCTGTTTTTGTTGTTTGTTTGTCTGTCTGTCTTTTCCCAGACGAGCAAAAACCAGATCAAGGTGGACCTTGTAGACGAGAATTTCACAGAGTTGAAGGGTGAGATAGCGGGACCCCCCGACACGCCGTATGAAGGTGAGGGCCCCACCTCATTTCTTTCCTGGCTGGACTGTAAGGCCTGTGCTGATATACGCAGGTTTAGTTTTCCTCCCCAAATCTGGGGATATTGGAGACATGCAGAAGATGGTGAGATATTCCTCTTTCAGGTACCATCGACTGCTTGGAGGGCATTCTGTTGAAGCGTTTACACAGTTGTTGTTTTTATGTCCCCAGCTCATTTCTGTGCATGTTTATTATAATTTTTTTCAATAATAACTGTATTGCAGCTGGCCTGCAGGTAGGGTGTATAAGGTGCTGCTACAGTGAGAGTATTCTCTTCCTCACAGCAGAAGAAAATCAGAACGGCACAAATTTATGTGACCACGTATTATGGATGAAGTAGTCGACCGGATACATTTTTATAGTAAATGCATCGAATGTTAGGTGCAAAACGTGTGGTCCTGCACTGGATACTCGGGAGGTGAGCGAAGACGGTGCCTCTGAACTGGGTCAGGTAGCAGGAGCTGGAAACCCGCAGAGAACCCGGTCGGCGAGCGGGTCGGAACCTGCAGCTGCAGGAGCCCCACCTCACGGCCACAGCACGCCGCGCTTTACTGAGGGATCTCAGTTGCCCCCGTCTGAGCTTACTGGCCTGTCTTGCTTTCCTGACTTGGAAGAGATGCTTGGAATTCAGATGGGAGGAGGGTGGTGTGACACAGTGTGAGCTTCAGAAAGGGATTGACACAGTTCAGTTCATCTAAGAACTTATATGAGAGATATTTATTGAAAAAGGAATTATACCCCTGTTCCTAATTCTAATCTTCTGCTCATCTTATGCACGGTGGCGTATTTTGTGCTGTCAGTTAGGAATGGTAATGTTTTACAGGTGTCGAAACACGATTGAAACAAAGGAATATGATGTATTTTCTTTTCTAAAGGACGATAAAATGTTAACTTTTGACTGCGCTGTGAGATATGTGCATATGATATGCTGTTTTTTTTTCTTCATAGGTGGTAGATATCAACTGGAAATTAAGATTCCGGAAACGTATCCATTCAATCCCCCAAAGGTAGGCATTTCAAACAAATTGGTTTTATGTTGTTTAAAAAAAAAGAAAAAGCATTTCTTCAAAATTACTTTTCTGACTCTGACAAGGTTTTAACGTAGTGCAGCTGTGTATCCACCTTCAGAGATGTTGAAGGGTCACTGAACTGTTCTGCGGTGATGTCACTGGTACCACTAACAGGGCATGCTGGGAGATGATGACGGAGCATTACTGATTCGGAGCATATGTACTCTTAACTATGTGTCTCGTAAGCCCCTCCTCTTACCCGCTCCACTGTGGAAACGCACCAGAAAGACCCAGGATGGCAGAAATGCTGATCTGTTCAATAAGCTAACAATGGCATTACCTTTGTCTGAACATTTGGGGCAGGAATCCCCCCTCCCCCCCGTTAATATTCTCTGAATTTAAGAGGGAGGCTTCGATTTATTTCCTCGTTCTTGCTGTTTTAATTATATCAGCGGTCCTGCCATTGTGTCAAAGCCAGTGTACTGTACTTATCAGTTCAAATGGGGCCTGCTAATCCTTTAGAGGTTTTCTTGTTGCCAGTCACCACAGTAGGCTTTCTCCTATAGCCGTATATTACAATAGCAGCCATAACTGTCAGTGTTCCTCTCCCAACTGGGATGAAAACAAAGGTGGCCACCCCTGGGCCATGAGGGTCACATAGCCTGGTGAACCTCTCATTTAGCTTCTGATCAATAAAGATCACTTCCAATCCTAATAGCGACTCCAGTTAAGGGATGAGGTGGACCCTCTAGGACTGGGGTTGGCCACCAGTGGATTAGGATCCATAATCCTTCAGGTTACGATCTAAGTTGTAGCCACCTTTTCACACTAAGCGGTGTCAGGAGTGCGTGGACCGTTGCTGACACGCTGCTGTCCCTCTGTCTTCTAGGTGCGATTTATCACTAAAATATGGCATCCAAACATTAGCTCAGTCACCGGGGCAATATGCTTGGATATTCTCAAAGATCAATGGTAAGTCACTTTCACCTGATTGATTACCCCCACTCTGACATTAAGTGATGTCCTGACATAAAAAAAAGTACCAAGTGCACCGTGCAGTGGACTGAAGGGTCTGATTTAGAGATCGTAATCCAGACGAGGTGGCGGGGAAAGGGACAGCAGCCCAACTCCCTGGCTAACACCGGGACAGGAAATGGCGCTTTGCTGGGTACCACCGGACAGCTGGTCCCCCGCAGCGGGGCCTGACCAGCTGCGGGCGCTCACAGAGCCACAGCCCCAACTGGAGCGCACGCGCTCCCTCTCTCTGTCTCTCTCGGTTCCCCCACCCCCAGGGCAGCTGCCATGACGTTGCGCACAGTGCTGCTATCGCTACAAGCCCTGTTGGCAGCGGCGGAACCAGACGACCCTCAGGACGCAGTCGTGGCTAACCAGGTGAGGAATGAGTGTGTGTGGCTCTTCTACTATTCCCCTGTCAGTAGGGGCAGACCATTCTGTAAATATACCAGATTATATATATCTATAGATAGATAGTTGGCTTCAGAGGAACAGTGTGACAATGTAATGTCCTGTAGTTATTGTCTGGCCTTTAAAGTTTTAATAAGGTTGTTAATGGCTTTCCCCTCAGTTTTCCCATATGTACTTGAGTGCTGTCCACTATCCATTTAAGTGTTCATGCATTAATCGCTTTCCGTGGAATTGATCTGTGCTTTAATGTTTTGAATGATTTAATTGGCTTCGTCTTTTCCAGTACAAGCAAAATCCAGAAATGTTCAAACAGACAGCTCGACTCTGGGCACACGTTTACGCGGGCGCGCCCGTCTCCAGTCCTGATTACACCCGGAAAATAGATAAACTTTGTGCAATGGGCTTCGATAAAGTGAGTGTTGTCTGAGTACAGTCACATGCTACAGACTGCAGGGTAGCACTGATGTCAGGGAAATTCTACATTTGTAGTTGGCACTGATGTCAGGGAAATTCTACATTTGTAATTAGCACTGATGTTAGGGAAATTCTACCTTTGTAGATTGGCTAGTTAGCGCTGATATTAGGGAATGGTACTGATGTAAGGGAGACTCCCAGAACCTTTCCTTCCCTCCAACAGAACGCAGTAATAGTGGCCTTGTCTTCAAAATCCTGGGACGTGGAGACGGCAACAGAGCTTCTGCTCAGCAACTGAGTCCACACTGAAGGCTTCTTCAAATGGCTTGAACCCCAACCCTCCCACCCCTACCACGTTCCCTTCCAGACCCCTCTCCCCCTGCGTTTCACCCATTTCCATTTCCTGCTTTTCCCTTCCCTCCTCCACTTGTCCTCTTTCTTCTCCGATCTCTGAACCTTGACTGGTGTCACCCCACTTCACTATCACCCTAGGCGGGGGGGGGGGGGGGGGGGGCGGGGGGGGGGGGGGGGGGGGGGGGGGGGGGG
>JAOYSI010073287.1:6598-17352 GCA_025775065.1 Hiodon alosoides
GCTGTCTGGGGGAGTCCAGAAGCCTCTGTGTATTACCAAGGCCCAAACTCAGGGTTCACTCACTCAGCTGTCTGGGGAGTCCAGGGTTCCCTTCACCGGTGGGCTGAGAGTGGTGACAGTTGCAGATTCAGCTAGAGTTCATGGACAAATCATGCTGGGCCCAGAAGGGCCTGAATAACTCACGTCAAGAAGCACCAACGTACCCTCTCCTCGAAACGCCAGGCTCCATGGCCGTCGGTGGGGCGGCGTCACGGTAACCAACGGCCCACAGATCCCATCTGCCTTGCATTTACAAAGCGGCCTTGAACTGCAGAAGCCCTCCACATGAGCTGGGCTTGCTGTAAGGGCTCTCCGGAGACACCCAGGCAAAGGCCTGTTTCGACTCCTCCTCTTAGGCCAGATTGATTGCATTCAATATGAATTGCCTTTAGTTTAGCATACATCAGGTGTTAGATTTCCAGAAGGTTTATAGCGGTTATAAATTGATTTAATTGTTTTAAAACACTGCCGATCATTTATTTTTGCAGCTTTCCTGATCGGTGTGAGCCGAAAGTCTGTGAAAGTCGGAATGAGGCTCTGCTTGTTGGGGATTGGTGAGCCAGAAAAAGTCTGAACAAGATGAAATATAATTTGTTATTGACCAATGGGACTTGTTGAACGAGACTACGAGTTTGTTCAAGGAGAGAGAGAATGTGGGCGAGCACCTTGTTCATTATTGACCAGCGAGGTATTGATCAGTCTTACTCTATAATAGTTCTTTATCTAAAATTTAAAAGTTCCATCTGTTCTAACTTTTATGTCAAATTCAGGAAGGCACCATTTACTACCACTTATATATGCAAGAAAATCGTAAAGTCTGAGATTGGAACGATTTTTTTTAGCCAGTCCCAAAGTACTCTTAAACCTCAAATATATATAAATATAAAATATATATTTAAAAATGCCACATATGCGACATAACAGGCAGTAGAATTCCAGCGATCTGGAGGTATTTAGCAGTTTGTCAGCCGAGGCCGAAATGGACTGCATTCTGTTGTCCACCCGAATGTAAGGACTCATTTTAGTACAGGGTAGTTAGTGTGTTTGGAGCAGTGGAAGTTATCATGACAAAAATAAAATACATACCTATTGCATGCAACTATTTATTAGTTTATATTTTTGTCATATATTTTGATATATTTAACATTCTGTGTGGTTACAAGTCACCATGGAGAGAACATCAGTGTGGAGAATCTTCAGAAAATGACTAGGAATAGTAGGAGGTCCTGACTATAATTTAGGGGTTATCAGACCTTCTGTGCCGACTATTCATCGTTCCTTTAATGACACTGGGATGAGAGTTCCCTACATGAGCTCTGGGGATGTGGAAATCCCAGTCAGAGGGGACTCTGGAGCGCTGTAAAGGCCGTTTCAGTCACCCTGGACAACTACTTTTTGAAGCGTGGAGGACCACGACCAAGGCAGATGCTGACATCAGATGAGAGGGGGGTTTGGGAGTCTGGATCATTACGAATAAGCAAAGCAGGATGGTTCTTTAGCAAGCCCTGTAATTACCCCTGGTCTGAAATGAAGCAGCGAAGGCAAATGGAGAGATAATGCACAACAGACGATCGGTGCTCAGCCCCACCAAACGGTAACCCGTGGTAACCCAGCGCCTGGTGGATGGGGCTGAATTCGGAGGTTCTTGCTGGAGGGGTCCAGCACCAGTAACAGGAGCATTTTGATGGATGTCTGAGTGGTAACCTTGATTGACATGTTCCTGAGGTAGAATCAGACTGGGGGGATGACAATAATCACAACCTGGCCTTATATTATTATATCCAACAACATCAGCGTTATTACCTCCAACAACAAACAAATGTGCTAAAATGAATTCAGCAGGGCTGTCTGTGTGATATACTTAAAAGCTAGTTAAGGGATGGGATAGGAGACTGCCTCCCCCCACCCCCCCGAGAGTCCTGTCCAGATTAGGATATAGTAGCTGAGATTTACGTCCTAGCTGGGACTCCACAGCTGGGGGGGGGATTAACGGTGAGCCCCGGCACAGGAAGGTTTTGGTGAAATAAATCACGGGGCGTCAGGGTGATTTGGGGAGAGCACAGAAGAAGCACGGATGCAGGAGAGAGAGCGAGATCGGACAAAGTACGCGTCAGGCAGGCAAGTACGCGTCAGGCAGGCAAGTACGCGTCAGGCAGGCAAGTACGCGTCAGGCAGGCAAAAATCTGTTCCTCCGCCTGTCACAACGATGGGTTTTATAAAGTATAGACATGAAGTCAATGAAGTCCGACTTTTTCCAGATTCAGATCAAATAAATCCGTTATAGAGCATTTTTACTAATTCGTTTTGAATGCACTGAAAATATTTTTCAGAGGGAATTTGAAAAATATATGCAAGAAAACTGTGAAATTACGCCTTGATCCCAGAGAATGGAGAACTGAAAAACGGCCTGATAGCAGACACAGAGTAGAAACTGAATAATAGTTTCTCTGAGTGCCGCTGAGTAGAGAGCAGAGCCACTTCAGCACTTTGTTGATAGCTGGAGAGATCAGAGCGCCTCTGGTGCCGCTTAGCACCCGAGTGACGCATGTCAAACCGAACAGACACGTTTCTAACTTTGGATTTAAAAACTGATTAGAGTCAGATTTAGCTAGACTACGCCACATTGGCCCTACAGCCAGATTTAAGCCTTTGACTTGGCACAATAAAAAAGCCACCTTCTTACAACAAAATCTTTTGAGAAATCACTGTTGTATTTGCATTTATTTGCTCCAGACTTCTGGGTCTTCAGCGTTATGATGGGGCATAGTGGTTTTAATGTCATCACTGCCCTCCCCCCAATCCTTAGCCTGTGACTATCACGCAAACGCACTGAACGCTACACGCTGCCCCCTGTGGTCAGACCAGAGAGACTACTGATATCCTAAACAGACCTCTGCGACTGCTGCCGTGGTGAAAACTGCTCACCACATCCTGGTTCTAGGGAGATGCCGATGTCAATTAATATAAGAATGAGTGGCGTAATGGGGGCGTTAGTGGGCACTGAGGTACTTCCACCTGGAGAGTTTAAGTTTTAAAACTTTCAGACACAGGAAACTCTGCTCTGAAGATATTATTATGTGTGCATTAAGGGAGACAACAGATTCCTGAGAGAATTTCATGCAGAAATTTTTCGTTCCCCACCACAGCATAATTGTGTTTTAGATGCACTCAATTCTCTCAGTTAAATTCTCTCATCCCGTTGGTTGAACTAATGTTGAATCACATTACTTTTACAAGATTTTTGCTGGACAGGAACATGGATTTATCTATAAACTCAAGTTTAACAATTTACTTAAAATGTGACCTCCTTTCAGTGAAATAAACCTTTATGGTTTGCAACCTGTAAGAACCTTATTTCCATAAACATATTTAAGAAACTTAATAAGTAATCCACGTGTATATAATTATTAGGCTACACATCATTAAATTGTATGTTCATCTCCACAGTTTCTAATTTAAAGGATTATGCAATGTGTTTACAGTGTACCCAGAATCCCTCCCAGAGAAACTAAATGAAAGAACCTGAAGGCTGAAGTTAAACCAGCAGCAGTCCACGAGGAGTAAAGAGCGAAGGAGATACTTCCGACTTTTTAGCTTCCCATGTGAACAGGCGTTCAAACAGGAGACGGCTTCTCTTTCTTTACCTCCCTCCAGGGATTAAAGCTAGCGGCGCCATTTCCTCTGGCAGCTAAGCAGTCAGCAGGAAGCCAGAGACCCGGCGCGAAGATATGGGTGCACTGCGGACTCTCCGTTTCCATTTTTTTGTCCTGACTGGGGATGCTGGATCCTGCGTTTCTGAACAGGGCAAGGGCGTGCCGAGGGCCACGGGCGTGCCGTGGGCCACGGGCGTGCCGTGTGCACACATAAATAAGGCAGCTGGTGGAGGAGACCTCATTACTTGCACATGGAGGGCACGGCACTCCGCTCGCCAGGCGTCTCTTCAAAGCCGCCTCCGTATCGAATGTGAATGTGTGTTTAAAGTAACCAGACCTGCCGACTCCCCCCTTTAGCACAGGCAACTCAACTGCATTGTGGTCTGAGTCCGCCACTGTCGGCACTACTCGAGAACGATGATGTCATCCTAGGTTGTAGGCACATGTGGAGCAAAATAAAAGAGAGTCCCTAATTTAGGGGTAATTTGTAACAGATCTGAATAAATATGACTGCCAAAAGCTCATTGTGCTGTTTTTCTTCCAATTATATGACTGTAAACTTCGAGGTTAGGATTTGCAGGTGCTGCAAATTGGGGTCAAGGAGTATCCAATCTGCTCGTTTGCGGAAAGATACTTCGTTCAATAGCCTGGGGTGCTCCGTCTCATCGTTTAAAGAGTCTGAATGAAAAAAACCTCGCACAGGAATGTTTTCACTCTACATCTGCCAAAGTGTTTAGACTGGAATAAGGGTTCCATTGTCAGGTGGGGAGAGGGATGTCGAACCCGCGATCAGTGCTCCTCTCCAAACCCTTATTCTCAAAGGTTTTCAGTGGAACATCAGAGGGGTTTTTGGGGTGGTCTTTTCAATAATTATTTGTGAAAGATAATTATATTCTTAATATTTGTTTTATTAATATATATATATTTTTTTTTACCATATTAGGAAGTTCACACCCCTGAACACTGGAAGAAATGTGCGGAGGATAGGACTTGAATTTATTCATCTCCTGCTCAGGAGTAAGAGTTTAGCAACTATCCTGCCAGTTACCCTCCTCAGCACGAATGTGTAAGATTTCAGTAACTCCCCTGTAGCCTGTGCCCACCTTTTCGTGCAGACCTGTAGCCTGTGTCCACCTTTTCATGCAGACCTGTAGCCTGTGCCCACCTTTTCATGCAGACCTGTAGCCTGTGTCCACCTTTTCATGCAGACCTGTAGCCTGTGTCCACCTTTTCATGCAGACCTGTAGCCTGTGTCCACCTTTTCATGCAGACCTGTAGCCTGTGTCGACCCTGTAGCCTGTGGATGGAGTTGTGGGATTGTCTAACGGACAACGTTCACCCGGCCGTTCCCAGAGCTGGCGGAGGGTCAGCCCGGCCTAGCCACAGACTGAGGAGACCGAGGCATGCAGGTACGCTTTGCCAACACCATTAAGGGCCATAAATACAGTGCCAGTATGTGTCAAACCAGTCGGTGACCCCTCCGGGGGTTTACAGATTTAGGGGAGGGACAGGCTGGGCTCAGGCGTCTACATGTGCGTATTTCGTTAGGTAAGTGTGTGCATGCCACAACCAGTTGTGTTTATTTTGACCTGGGATATTCCCCGTACTCTCCCCGTTCTCTGGTAGCTCAGTGCAGGCCTAGGAAGGCCATAGATCAGGTCAAACGAGAGGACGGGATAGGAACTGGCCAATAGAGAAATACTGAACACCACCGAAAACAGACTTCCGATTAACTTTGGAAAAACTACTTCGCAGAGGTTTGCAAAATAAGCATGGATAATGTGTCTCTAATTCTTCCACTTTATGTGGAAAGTAGTCTCTGATGAGCCCAGTTTTTCTATAAGGAATATTTGCTGTTTGTTTTGACCAAACTCCCAAAGAAAGGGAAAAAAAAAAAGTATGGAAATGATCTGAGCCGGCCAAGGCTGCTTCCATTTCTCTAAACTATTCAACATGATGCAAGGGGAGAGTTATTGGGTTTCACCGGCAGGAAAACCACCGCTACACACATTAGGGGCACATCGTCCACGCTCCATACACAGCTCGCTGCTGTGGGCTAGACAAGCAATTACAGCTGACTAAGTACCCCAAAGGCCGTCTCCCGGCGGGGCCCCCCCCCCGTTCAGGGGTCAGGGCTCACACCGGGGACCCCTTCCCCCAAATCAGGGGTCACATTTGGAAACGTTGAAAACAGCAGTGGCTAAGGCTTGGGACGTGGAGCATGTTTTAAACCACGCAAATCAGTATATTCAATTAAAACAAACGGCATTTAATTTCTCCATAAAGAACCACATTTGGGAAGCTCAGATACTGATACTTATACCCGATACTTACGCTGGGCCCGTTTCTGTAAGCCAAACAGTCCACGTATTGAGACCCGATACGTGGAAAAAGTTAATGACATTTCACAGACGTTAAGTTTCCTCTAAAGATGGTTTTTTTACCCCCATGTCGTTTTAGGTTTGCCTGAAAGCGTATCACATGTGTCTGCTCTCCACCAGAATCTTACTGAGTTTCAGCATTTGTCCGGCTTTTAAAGGGCCTCAGTTGCTCTGGGTTCTGACTGCCTGTCAGCCAAGTCATTACAACAACAATACCAAAAAATGGAACCCCTGTCTTTTAAAAGCAGTCTAAAGGCCTTTTGGCCTTTGTGATTAATAGACAAGGGCATGCAGGATGCCACAGATGTATTAAATAGAACTTACGCCAGGTCCTTTCTCTCCAGCTTTTAGAGCAAGTTGCCATGGAAAAGGGGCAACTGAAAGTCACAGACAGCCTCTCTGACCGTGTTCATTCACAAATGTGGTTAAGTTAACAAGTGGAGGCCATTCTGAGGATCAACTTGGCACCCTTTAATCACTTCTGGGCCATCTCAAACAGACTTCCACCGTGTCTGTTCCCAAAACATGAGGTCCAAGATAACCGGAATCTGAGTTGGGTGAATATTGCCTACAGTTAGGGTGGCCAAGCCTATCTAAAAAGCCTAAGTCTCTTTCATATAATACCCAATATACAAATCCTTAGTCTCAGTGATATAATCCTCTATATAATTTTTTTCACTGCATCTGTCACCAGTCTCCAGACTAAATATATACTCCAGCCAATGCGAACGCAGAGGAATGAAATGTGGAGACGGCCACGATTTGACAAAATACATATTAGCTTAAATTGATTGTCAGGCGAGACACCAAGTCATGCGCTAAAAATAACCGAAGAAAGGCAGCCGTCCTACCGTGCAATTACTGCATGGGAATTTGTTTCTCTGCAGTAACTGGTGAGAGCCAGGCAGCCTGTCATTACAGTCCTTTTGAGTGGCAGGAGTGGGATTCCGCTCCGAGCGGCTTTTCAGACTCTGTTTGCGGGAGGCCCCTGTCCTGCTGACAGAGAGCAGGCAGGTAGGCCCAGGTGCAGGGGTGTATAGGGGCAGAGTGGACTGATGGCTAGATATGATAACACAGCTTTCTCCTGGAGTTTGTTTAGCAACGGGCTAGCTACAATGGCAGATTTAAAAACACTCCATAGTGTTGGTTTTATCCACGGTGACATGCAGCAACAAGAGAAACTTAGAAAGAAAACGTTGGGCACTTCAGGGAACATGTTTAATAAAAATCGTTATTATGAATTAGTTCAAAGAAATCCGTAAAACGAAGAAAAAAGAAAGGTCTCCACTAGCAAAAATAACCATTACAGAATCCCGTTACAGAATCCCGTTACAGACGCAGTAAGATCACTGACCCCAGCCCTGCAGAGCTTCCAAATGTATGCCTCTTCCATTCTAAAGAAGATAAACTGACACACATTTTTGTCAGAGAGCAATGGGGCCCAGTTTGGTACCAGCTTTGGTTCTGGTTCCACTGGCCAGGCACCAATCTGTCCCTTTCACTGGGCACGGTTTCTCCGGAATAACAAAAAGTGGGCAGGAGTTTAGAGTGCACAGTCCCAGGACATGGATCTAGGTGAAGAGGCGGATTGTGCCATCTGCACCAGAGGAGAAGACCCAAGGCTGGGTTGGGTGGAAGGTCACGTCAAGGACGCCCAAATCGTGAGTAACGATGTGTCCCTTCAGCACCTTGACAGGAACGATGAGTGGATTCTGAAGCAGATCACTAGAGAGAGAGAGAGAGAGAGAGAGAGAGAGAGAGAGAGAGAGAGATTACACAGGGAGTAGGAAGCAATTCTAACTACGCGCCCGGTGGTAAGTGTGTGCTTAGGGTTAGGGTTAACTTTCAGCCTTAACTACGCGCCCGGTGGTAAGGGTGTGCTTAGGGTTAGGGTTAACTTTCAGCCTTAACTACGCGCCCGGTGGTAAGGGTGTGCTTAGGTGGGGGGGCTCACTTGTAGACCATTCCGTGGCAGACGATCACGCTTCCGTCGTCCGAGGCAGAGGCAAACAGAGGGTAGTGCCTGTGGAAAGCCACGCCTCTCAGGGCCTTCTTGTGATGCCTGCAGCATTCGAGGGACAGCAGAAATACAAGACCGTTGTGTTACAAAGCCTTTATCCTGGAGTTAAGTTTTAAATTTAAATCTGGTTTGAATTTATATGGCTTGTTTCCTCACCGGAGAACTTTGTAAGGCTTGGTGGAAAGGTCCAAATCAAACCAGGCCAGTCGGCTGTCGTAGCTGCCACATATCACATTATCGCCTGTGTGAATAGCCATATCAGACCGGTCATACACACACACAGACACTCACCCATTACCCTGACAACGTTAGATTGTGTAAAGCATAGAAGTTTTGATAAAACAGCCGTGTATTATTCCAGACTGAGTTCACCCTCATACTGCCCCCAAACTGACTTTGAAACTGGTGTCTGGCCGAGTGCTTGGGCCACACTAACCCGCAGGGTGGACGGCCATGCTGGAGATCCACTTGCAGTTAGCGGTTAGCTTCTTGGTGAGCTCCTGCTTGATGAGGTTGTACACCCGGACGTAGCGTTGCGTGGCAACCAGGAAGTAGGGTCGCAGGGGGTGAAAGGCCACGCACTGGACCAGGCCCTTATTCTTGTGGAAGGGGTTCTGCGAGCGTCGCTTGCTGACCTGGTGAATCAGCACCTGGGTGTTGCTGTTATCCGATAGGACACTGGCGAGGTAATCCCCTTTCCCATGCCAGGTCACCTGTTTGACAGTCTGTGAGGAGGAGAGGGCCCAAGTTAAACTGTGTTATACTGTTCACGTTCAGCTGCTCGGGGCCAAATCTTTTCCATCAACGTTTCATTTTTCAGCTGCTGAAACACTATTTATAGACCAGGCTGATTAAGTGTGGTCACCGTCACCGGTATACATCATCATACAAACTACACTTACTGCTTCTCCCAGACCCTTCACTGGAATCAAATGTGCTAAAGGAAATTCATACATGAACTGCCGTACCAAAAGTGATTTCTGCATAGAATTTAAAAATATATATATATATATTTTTGCCAGCAGCCCATCAATAATGTATTAAGTAGAAGTCAATATTTCAGGGCCTCCGCCTAGATACGGATTGTTCTGGATAAAAGGGCATGCTTAACAACCAACTGGGTGAGGGAAAGCAGGGGTATGCGGAGTGGGGGGGTGCCGAGGTACCTTAGGGTGCTCGATGAACAGGCGGAACCCCTTCTCGTGGTCCTTGCCCTCAGGAACCACCCACTGCACGGACTGGGCCTTCTCCTCCTCCGGTTCTAGGAAGGCCGTGATGAGCTGGTCGGTGGCGCTGCACACCATCTTGTCTCCCAGGCCCGGGTTCAGCACCAGGACAGTCTGGTTTCTACAGGCAACATGGGCACCGCTTTGTGAGAAAAAAAACCTTTCACACGCCCTACACCCCACCGTAACCCTACCCAAACTCACAAGCCCTACAGCCCACCGTAACCCCACCCAAACTCACAACATACGCCTGTCCCTAACCCATTTCACCTTAACCCTTAAGTACACATTCCTAAAGCTACATGGCTACCCGACCCAAAAACATTCTGAAACGATATAGTCTGAAGTTAGCTTCTTTGCCCTTTACAAGTTTGAGTAAGAAGTTTCCTTGTCAACCCATGTGCAGAATTGTCAGCGAGGATGTAGACCGAAGGAACAGAGGGCCAACGGCGAACTCACAGGGCCAGAGCGACCAAGCAGACGGCAGGGTTGGGATTCCACGCAATGCTCTTCACCGCTCCACCCACCTCCACCGTCTTCAGACAGCGGGCAGTGCTGACCTCCCAGAAGCGCACAGTGCAGTCGTCAGAGCCTGGGGTTAAAGGGCGAGAACACAGGGCGGTGAGTTTCTCACCCACATCACACTTCCACTTCTGTCTGCCTGTGCACGTCCTTTTTCAAAGCTCGGGTTACCCAGACAGGCCCAAAATGAATACACGTGATGCAAGTGCACACTGCCTCCGTTACAAAACTCTTCATATTGCAAGCCCAATTCCAGGCTTTGATGTTGGATGTCAGGAATGAAACGTTAACAGAGAAGACATTAGGCGGCGTTAGCCGTTTAGCAGCTATGAAAGGCAGCTATACGGTAGGTGGAGCAGCGTATAGTTAGGAGATGGAGAAGTGAGCAGGAGTGATCTGTTTTATGTTAGCGCAGTAGCGTTGCTGGTGGGGGGATTAAAGCACGAACACAAAGGAAAAGTGTGATGTCCTCAGTGAAGGTCCACAAAATCAATGAAGCCAAGATGAAATGACCATTGTGTTTTAGCTCAACTCCTCACACACCTCATCACTGCATTTGGCAAACTTGGACACGGTATCACTTTACCAAACACCACATTAGGGAAGGTTCACGTGCGGTGTGTAATCAGCGGTCCCTGGGGGGGTTTTCCCACCAGCACAGGGGTTCATTTTCAGGATGATTGCCAGACATGTATCAGCTGAGTCTAAACAGACACGGGATGAAAACCCGACTTTTCCAGGAAGAAAACTGCTCAGACCAAAAATGGTACGCGAGTGAGTGACAGGACACAGCTCTTAGTTTAAAGGCTACGCAAAACGGAAAGCGTTGGCCCAACCCCAATCTGACCCCAGCAATGCAGCGACATCATCAGGTTTGCTGGTGCACTGTCCATTCCAGAAAGGCCCCAGAGCT
>JAOYSI010073288.1:0-20138 GCA_025775065.1 Hiodon alosoides
CTGCCATTATAGTAACAACAACCATGGCATTGGATATGTTGCTTCTACAGTAATTATTTAGTCATTTTGTTTGACAATGAGGACAGATGCATATCATTGTTTGAGATATATTTAAACATCATTTTTCAGAAAACAAGTTGGGTCGCATCTGCGCGGTCTGTGCACGGCACTGATATGTGAAGTATAGTTTTGGTACTGGACTCGACCAGAGGTTTGTCTGTGAGTCCCAGGAGAGGTCTTGCTGCTGCCCTCATTGGATAAGTATTGATTTATGTTCATTTCCCTGGATAAGGGCACCAAAACTGCAGTATAATGACTTCAAATGGCAGGACCCTGTGGGATACTCGGTTTGTAAACAGTGTATTTTAATTCAATGTCCTGCGCATTGATTGCGCACTGGAGCAGCTGTCTCTCACCAATGACATGGACGCCGCCATAGAAATACCAGCTGACGAGAGTTCCATGCTACGCAGAAAGGAGAGCTGCATGGCGAGCGCTGTGGAATGGGAAAGGCACAAAATTGTTTGTGATAGCCTCCCTGTGAAAACATGGTGCTCGCTGTTCAGCTTGCCACGCAGCTTGGAGCGCTCAGAAGTCATCGCATTGGGAAGTCATTTTCTCCTCAGACAGCGGATTAATCTCGAGCAGCAGCTCGTTCGTCCCAGCATTTGTCGGAGGCAAGATCAGATTCAGCTCTCTGCCTGAAAAGCGGACTTTGATAACTAACACCATTAAGAGGTAGAGAATGAAGGCTTTTCTCATTCCAGCCGCATCAATGAGCAGCTTATCACAAAGCCTTTCAGTTGTCTACAACCCTTCACATTACTCCATCTGGGAGGCCCTTGGCAGTTCCTCCTTCAACATCCCTCTCGTGGAGGCCCCGGACTGTTTCTCCTTTCACGTCACTCTCCTGGAGGCTCTGGGCTGTTTCTCCTTTCACGTCACTCTCCTGGAGGCCCCGGACTGTTTCTCCTTTCACGTCACTCTCCTGGAGGCTCCGGGATGTTTCTCCTTTCACGTCACTCTCCTGGAGGCCCCGGGCTGTTTCTCCTTTCACGTCACTCTCCTGGAGGCCCCGGACTGTTTCTCCTTTCACGTCACTCTCCTGGAGGACCAGGGCAGTTTCTCCTTGCACGTCACTGTCCTGGAGAACCAGGGCAGTTCCTCTTTCCACGTCACTCTCCGGGAGGCCCTCCAGCTACTGTTGTATTTACCATCCTCTGTATGCCTCCTTCAGCCAGGGAAAGTGTATTCACAATGGCAGATGACGACTTTTTATTACATTAGCGTGCTTTTTTCTCTTTCTGGGAGGAGAGTGAAGAGTTATTTTCATAGGCAGAAGAGGCACTTGGTCGTAAGGAGTGTGCATAAACACGAGACCCATGGGATTACCACAATGGCTTTGTAGTCATCTGCTGCGAAATTCAAAGCCGTATGTTTTCCTCCCGGCTTACAGCTTGAGGGGGGCTAGAAGTCCAAACAACCAAAAACTAGCAGGGGAAGCCCTTCTGGAAGTTTTCTGACAATTAGTTTCCTGCAGTCAAGAGAATTCTTATTTTTATGTTCTTCCTCTTCTGAAATGGTTTTTCTTTAGAGGCCAAAATTAAACCAGCCTTCTGTCTAGAGCCCTTTGACGTGTTGGAAGTGGCCATGTTGGAGAGCGTGAGCCCGGTGTCATTTGCCTGGAGGATTAGGTAAGCCACGTTTAAAGGGACAGTAAACATGCCCAAAAGAAGACAGTTGGGTTTGCCAGTGTGCGCACACACGTAGGAAGGAAAAGGGCTTCATCTGGGAACCCTGGCATTTTCCCTGTGGCTAAAGTGGCACAGTCCAGGATCAGTCCAGCCTCCACAGGGATCTGTTTTCCCCCTTTCTGTACTGGGAGGTTTCGTTTGGACTGCTAGATCCCATGTGGTCAAACATTTCCATCGTATACAGCATCCAACAGCGTTCCCTACCTTGCAGATTCTTGCTCATTCTTCCCCTCCTGCTGTCAACCTGTCAGTCATCTGTGTGCTCCTAGTCTTTAACAGCACATGAGGCTTGACCGTTCTTTTCATCAAACTCCGCCACTGCGAAGTCTTCCTTCTAGAGACAGTTAATTTCAGTCACAGAATTGAACCCAAAGCACACTTCTCCGAAACCAAGGTACAAACATTGTTCAGTTGTTTGTGGATGTGCAAAATAATAAAGGAGCAGTACAGTTTTAATTCTACTCACTCCCTTTGAGGTGCAGTTTGAGGTGGGAGATGCCATCAGTGTACCTGCCTGATTGCAGAGCGGGTCCTGCTGTCTGGGATGCAGAATCGTCCTCCCCTCTGGGCCCTGCAGTACCTTTACTCTTCTTTCTTCGTTCAAGGCTGAATTAAACTCGCTCCAGTGGCATTTTTTCATCCTCCCGCAGGTGCTGTCGGATCCGAGCGCTGGTTCCGGTCGGGGAGTCAGCCACTGATCTGACTTTGTTTCTGCGTTGGCCTTTTGAGTTTGGTCCTGAGCAGACTTCCCGCGGAGACACAAGGCCTGTCTCACACGTTTGCTCATAAGAGGGCAGCGAAGGCGCCTGACAAAGACCCAGCAGCAACAAACATCCGCCCCCTCCCCCCTCTCCTCCTACGCTATGCACCCGGCTAAAGGACACCCAAGAGCAGAATTTGCCTCCGTCTGCCGTTCTGCTGGCCGGAATCGCTCGACCTCTGTTTTTTTTCATTGTGCTGGTTTGGTGATGATAAAAAATCAGCTGACGTTTCCATTCAGTTGCATTTGATTTCATTTCCATTAATGGTGTTACAGGATATTATCGATATCCGACGAGGAAGATATGTGTAAAGGTTACTACACCATCTGTATATTTGTTGACTCCTGAGAAAAGCCAGAGCCATTTGGATTTGATCTGAGACCTGCGAGCTATGAGGTCCTGTTACCCAAATTCCTTCGGCGGCTTAATGTCTTAACATCCACAGTCTAGGCATGTAAATGGCCTTCTGATGCTTGGGCTCTCTCCCAAATGGTTCGTTCACAGCAGTGAGCACACACAACATCACTGCCGGCGATTTAATTGTCCTTTCCGATTTAGTTCGAATTTTCCTCTCTGCTGCTACCGAGCCTCAGAAAGCAAAGGTTTTTATTTTCTCTTGTCCAGCCCAGACTAGACGACCTGCGTTAATGCACAATGGGTTGGACTGATGCATTGTGGCTCTTTTTTACATGTCCCTACATTACCTCATCCTTATTGTAATGATCACCGCAGCCAGGGAAATCATGTCAACAGACAATTGAAATGTACTGAGACAGAAATACTGTACTGAGACAGCTAAATATCTCTTTTGGACCCTGTATAGCTATGAGCCAAACATATCCACACAAGATATCCACACCAAATGCAGAAGTTCACAATGACTTCAAGTTAGATGACCCAACAACCTTCTGTGAACTCAATCAGCTATTATAAAACATCCGCCTTTTGTTTCAGCCATTCTCTCTGTCTGTCTGCTAGTTAGTCACTCCCTCCTTCATTCCTGGAGGGGCTGAGTAACGTTCTTCTCTGGCTTTGAGGGAAAGTTGGGGGAGGGGTGGGTTACATGGTCGGTAAAAATCCTCTGTAAGATCACATGAGACTATTCAAATTGAGCATGTGTATTCGTATTTAATATGCATCAATTTAGCAAAACTCAACCTTTGATCTTCAGCCTAATTGCTGTGTGTGTAGGTTGAGTGGAGAGGTAGGCAGCTGAAGTGAGCTGTACAAATGATAGGAGACATTTCACCAATTATTATTATTATGGCTTGTTATTGGAAGGGATTTTGCCTTAATTTAGATGTCTGTGGCGTGGGTTTTTGTTTATCCCGACATGGGTGAGGAGGGCCTACTCTTTCTGCAGCTTTGTTGGAGCCATCTGCTGCTTGCGCCTCGTACCCCCGCTCCTGTACGACATTAACAAACCTTTACAACGTGCTAATTGGACAGTAAAATGTAAAGCCGTTTTCTGAAACTTTCCCCACTGCTGTCAACCATCGAGATTTTAAAATCTGCTTTCTTGCGCTAAACAGAAGATTAATGGAACTGAGAAAGCCCTATCAAAGATCCAAAACCTTTGGACTTTTTTACTTTTGGATCACACAACGCTAAACCCAGAATTTATTTACCTCCTCTTGATAACCAGCTTCTAACCATCTTTTCCTCCCCCTCTTCTTGGCATAGTAGAGATAAACTTTGGCCAATATGAAGAGGGGTATTATCTCCATTTTAGTACTGGCCGCAAGAACCAAGAACGATACCCTACAGTAGTGCATTATAGGCTATCCCTCCAACCTTCTGAGCTACTAACTCAGCTCGTCACTACTTTAATATTCAGTTTTATACTATATGCCTCTACTATTATGCCACTGTCCGGGGGTTCTCTCGAATGCCTTTGGGTTTAGGGAGTAATTTGCTTAATTTGGTTGTGTAATCTCTTCTGCATTCTGCAAAAAATTATATTTGTAAACATGCGCTGTAACAAATGAAGTTTTATGAATCGATTGACTGTAGGCACCCTATGAAACACTTTGGGCATGTGAGTTCTTTGAGACTACTACAAGTCTAAAGTAAAATGGATGGCCTTTTTTGCTATCCGTGTTAAGGGACAAGTCCCGGCCATTTAATGCTTCAATATCCTTAAAGCACTCTGACACTGTCTGATGAAATATTTGCCTCATCCCTGACCCTTTCTCGGCACTGCATAATACATGCCATTTGATAATATTCCATTTTGAAGCTATGAATACCTTCTAAAGGATGCATTACATACAGATATTCTGTTTATCAGCCGTTCGGTTAGCCTCTGCTCTTTTAAAGAATAGTTGTAGCATTTTGGAAGGCAGAATGCAGGGCCGGGACAGTAGGCAGCTTATCCGCTGGAAGCTAATGTGTTTTCAAGGTATCATCAAGTTTTTAGCAGCAGGAACCGCATGAAATTGAATTTGCTGTAGGAAACTGAAGGTTAAGAGGCTGGCCTGCTTTGCATGCCAACAGAGAATGTGATTTAAAAATAAAAAATAAAAGAAAATAGACAAAGGGGCCACCTATGGTCTCAATGATCCAAGGATTGCTTGACACTATATTTGATGATCATGATCCTGCTTTGAGAGAAACTGCCAAATTGTCTCAATGCTTTTTGATTAGTGATTAGCTGTATACCAATATTTAATCAAACATCCCAGGATGGGCCAGGTATAATCAGGGTTGATCAGGAAAAAAAAAACTGAATTACGGACCTGCCAGTTGTTCATTCAAATATGTGTTTATGAACCACATGTTGACTGAAGTTCCCTCTTGCAATCTGCGCTAATTTTTTCAACATTCTGACTGCTTAATGAAAGCTGAAATCAAATTTTATTTTCCATTGTTTTAATCATTGATTAATTAAATTTGAAGGAACCTGAAACTCTCCAGGAAAATTGTACGCTGCACCTCTCCCACCTGAAGGCACCACGTCAAGAGGTTTGTGCCCTACCTTAATGCCTTGGTTGACAATTACTGTAATGCTTCACGGCTCCCAGCTTCGAGTTTTACTTGTCCCCGAAGCGAATGATCTCGGCATTATCTGCCAACCATCACAAATGTGTGTTCTGGATGGCTGCATTGTAAATATTGAAAGGGTGGGAGTTTGCTCTGTTAACAGAACACTGGCAAAATGCCTCAGGTTTACGCGCCTTCTACGCTTGAGTTACATTCATAGGCACTTTGGCCCGGACGAAGGACGACGATGAATAATTTGAAGAGGTTGATACCATAAACGGTGTGAAAGCCGGCTGGCAGTGGCAGTATCTTCCGCTGATGCCAGACCAGTTCACGTGTAAGCCACGGAGTTTCTGTGTGTAACATCAATCTTAAGGGCTGGAGGCGGGATGTGTAGAAGGTTTTTGTGACTTCTCAGTGTTGAGCCATCATTCCTCACTGGGTTTGTTATTTCGTTATTTGTGAAACTTCAAGAAATAGATTTTTTTTTTTTTTTCCCACCTGTATTTTGTTTTTTACTTACATTTGTAAAAAATTCTTGCTGTAACCCTGTTTTCATAGTTTATTTTCCCCAATAAATATTTACTTAATTTGAAACATCGTGGTAGGGTAAGTGTTTTTATTTTTTGCTGATGGGGAAAATAATTTACTCTTGCATTCAAACAAGATATAAAAGATTTTACAAGATATTACAATTATTTTTAATAGCTATACTTGTCAAAAGATGACAACTACAATAAACACATATTGCACTATGGGGGATGTATTAGCGCTGTTGTCACAACATTGCAATAACAGGGTAACGATGATGACATCCCAGTGCAACGTTACAGAAACAGCTAGTGCTTCCTAACTCTGTAGGAAAACTGAATTTCCTGACTCGGAGCAGTGGAGAAAAATCGGTCAGACTAATGAGTGACACGATCAAACTGCAGATATCTTCGGCCTTGGAGAACCGAAGGCGGTGTTGTCCCTCCAGCTCTGACAACATGTACTGAGAAAGTAACACTGGCTCAAGCGTTTTAGCGGAGATAAAGGCCAAGCCGCTTCGTGGTGTCTGTGAAGTCACAGGTTGGAGTAGGAATGGACAGTGTGAAGATCTCACTGCAGACTGTCGAACATGTCGGCAGGGATGTGACACATGCCTGGAATTGTCAGACAACATAATGGTAATATCATGAGTGACCAGGATACAATATCAATATCAAACAAATTGTTCTTTGTAATAGATGTTCTTTTTAAAAATCTAGGAATAACCATGAGTTAAAGAACTCAAAATCTACTATCTAGCACTTTAAGTGACAAAACAAATTGTAATGCTTTCAGACAAGTTAGATTGTGTACACTTCAATCAATTTTGAATCACAGATGATAAATTTAGCCTTAGCTTGGTGGCATGAAGCCCAAACACAAGTTAGCAAAAAGTGGTTCTCTCACCAGCCTATAGAGGGCACTGTTCGCCGGTAGCCAAAAACAACCTGTGAAAACTTGGATCCCCCCCCACCCAGGATGGGAGCCAGAGCACCACTGCTCTGGGCTCCTGGTCAAAGTTGGTGCCTGAATTACAGGGCTCAATTTGCAAGCGCGTCTACCTGCTGAGCCACTTGGGAGTCCCAGTTGTGTCATGTTTTGATTGGATATCACTCGCACCTCCATGAGGAACCTGGGGGCCAAATGAGTCTGACAGGGATGTGTGGGAGTCCAGAGAAACAGTCGTCCCGACAGGGGAAGCCGATGCGAGAGCATGACCGCAATGACAAACGTTACCACCGCGACCAGAGAAACCGCCACTGTCAGATCTGGTCGCCCAAAAACCCCGGGAGCCGGAAAGTCGGAAAACACGCTGTCGCTACCGGCAACGCAATGTCCCAGTGATGCTGATTGTGGGCAGGTGATTCTCCTGGAGGCCTAACGCGTGCAATATCGCCTGCAGGGGCTTGTAGCCTGGCTGTGTTTTTTTCAAGAAATCCAGCAGACTATTATTCAGTGCATTAGCTTGATCTGGACAACTATTGCACTTTTGTTTTGTCCAGCGATCAGCTGGTCTCAAGGATAATTCCCACGCTTCCTCTTGTGGTACGAGCTGCTCGCAGGCACCAGACTCCACATACCAAAGTCACATCTAATTCATGTTCTGCACCACACACCAAAGTCACTGGCCACAGGCAACACTGTTAACTAGAAAATACCTTCACTGATCCGCCAAACTGTCGTGTAAGCAATTACATTTCCTGACAGTCTGAAAAGGCAAAAATGAGACATTGTATTAAAAACCTGACGCTGTCTACGCTGTCAGTATGTTTTTCTTTTCAGCGTTCTGCCTCACATACCAGAATTTGACAGGTTGTACAGTTTTTCCTTCTTGCCTTTTCAACTTGTCAATTTCTTACCAGCTAATATTGACTCTAGCTGTCCAATCACAAAAAACAGATTGGTAACCAGCCGAATACCATGGAAGGTTATTGACAGCATCCATCAAGCACATGGCTGCTAACCTGGCAGGGAAGGACACCAACTGAAAGGGGGAGGGGGTATTCTCATCTTTTTTATGTTGCCTCTTGGTGATATCGGTGGATAGTAAAGTGATTTTAGATGTAAACGAGGGGGCCTCTGCAGACCCCCTGCTTCCTCAGGCATTAGAACCTCTGGCACATGAACCTCTTGGCCCTCCTCTTTTCAGTTAATGTGTGTGTGTGTGTGTGTGTGTGTATATATATATATATATATATATATATATATATATATATAAATATATATATATTGAATTCCCTTAATGTATATACATATCTTCCATTGACCGTTCTTTAAAATGAAATATTTTTTATAAATACATTTTTTTTTCTGTTTCTTGGGGTCTCTCTGGCAGACAGACCTAACTACGCCATTGTCTGCTTTCGGCGGATCAGACAAGGAAGGCCCTGGTCTGTCGGAGCTGTCAAGTCTGAATCGGAGCAACTCGGTGCCTCGTCTCGCCTGTCAGCCTTTCATCAGATTGTTTTTCTTCTCCTAATGAAGTCAATCTAATAGCTGACACTCAAAGATTGGGTTCGCTGTCAGCCCCTGGGGGCAAGCAAGACGGGCTGAGTGGGGGGGGGTTGTCTCCTAAAGACCTTGTTTCAGAAAGTGTTGTGAGAAACGGCGATCTCCCTCCTTTTATCTGCTACCTCCTCCTCATTGTCAGCCCATGCTCCTCTGGAACAATCCAAGAGCAAAATGTGTTATTCCTTCACACTGACACAGAAAATCTTATATACAAATGCTCTTTGAGTTATAGGTGGACCACACTGCTAGCTTATACACAGAGTTGTATTTATACAGAGAGGAGCTAACTGTTCCAACAGGACCGACGTCAGTGCACATTGTACCCATTGAGTCATGATTATGTTTGTGGTGATTGTGGACATGGCTTTTGTGTCTGGCTGCTGCAAATCCGATGTGTTCAGAGCGTTGCTCTGGATGTCCTTTTTTAACCAAGCTTCTGGCCCAAAGCCGCTGTTGTTTTTCCTGGCGTGTAGTTTCTTACAGTCCAGGCCCATTATATGCAGTGTGATTTGGCTGCGAGTTTGGGGTACAGTGTTGTTGCCATGGGGATTTTGGTGGATGCTGCTTCCCCCTTGCTGGCCTGTCTTCTCATGGCGAGGGGGAGATTCTGTTTGCATGGCGGGTCTGTTTGTTTCATTGCATCCTCTTCGGAAGTTATTTTACCCCTTGCCTTTGTGTTGTTGCCATGGCGGCATTTGGCTGCTGGTGGGAATTTTCGCAGTTTTGTTTTATCTGTTTCGTTCGCATGTCCCGGCCGGCTGAGCTAGGCGTTTGTCAAGTTTGGTTTCCCCCGAGTTCTGATTAATTAATGGGTTTTTTTTTTGTACAGACTTCGAACAGACCCCTTTTGCTGTTTGCACAGGCCCTGATCAATGCCTCTGTCCTTCTCAAAAGGCAAACCCTGAAACTTTGTCTCCTGCCCTGTGCTTGGGTAGATTCTGTTGGAACAGCTGATCCCATTTGCTCACACTTCTACGCTCAGGGCCCAACATTGGGAGGGGTCTCGGGTCAATGTCTGTGTCTGTCCAAAGAACAGTTTTAAATGCTTTTAATTCCCTTTCCGGTGTTTCTCAGATGACAGTGTCCGCCCGTGCCACCAGAAGTCCCGTATACACTTTGTATTTGTGTAATGAAATATTTTTTTATCTGTGGAAGAATGGGGGGGCAGGGGCAGCCTGCATGGCATTAAAGGACGAGGCGAATGTTACCCTCACACTGAAAGAAATCAAACTCGGGTATGTGTCCAGAGGCTTTCCTGCCGAAACTTTAAATTGTTTTTCATTCATTTTACCATCGTGCATTCTACCATGTCCAACCTTGAGTTTTACACTTTTTTTTTTTTTGTCTCCTTCAAGGGACATTTCACTTAACGTTCTGCTTCTTTCCGAGAAAAAACGTAGCTCACAGGAAACCAGCCGTCGTGTGTACCCAGGCTTTAAAGCTATTCATTTCACTTCATCGGGTTCCACTACAGAGGTCGTTTCAGACCCAAGACCCGTTTCCAGGATTACAAGCTCAACAGACTTCATCTTCAAAGCATTTTTTGTGACATGCCAGTCAATTATAATCCAGCCAGGTTCACATTGGGCAAACGGATTTATGGCCTTCCTCATCCGCACTCACTTGTGAAAAAATACAGACTACGTGCGATAGACGTCTGGGAGTCCACAAAACAGTCCCCTCTTTTAAACAAATTTGGTTTCAGAGCTGTCATTTCTAACACATCCGTTGATGGGCAATTCGAACCAGGTCCGTGGCCTCTGCGTCTAAATATATATATATTCTTCTGTTCTTCAGTAGAAAGAAAATAAGTTTAAAGCTGTTCTTTTCTTTCTACTGAAATTCTGAGAGGTCGCTGGCCTTAACTTTTAAAAAACGATTACTGGCAATTTCAGTCCGGGGCGCATGTTCGACTCTCACGCTTTGTGACGTGAAGAGGAGAAAATCATCTAAAAGCTGACAACTCTGAGGTGCTGTGGAGTTAACTCCAAATCCACTCAACAGTTGAAATATCCGAAGCGACGTTGGAACATCTCGTCTGTGGGATGAGGAGGAGGAGACGCCCTCTTGAGGGATGAAATGAAGAGAGGTATACGGAAACGGTAGGTAGCCCTTTATGTGAAGCCCTCTGACAGTATCAACGCAGATGCTGATGGGATCAGCGGCTCTCTCCAGGTACATCTGTTTTCTGGGTCAGGGCGAGGGTTTAAATTCACCCCTTAGTTGAATGCCTTAATGCCTGGATACTATCATGGGGCTCAGATACCCTGGAGGGAGGGGAGGTGGTGGGCCCTGTGGCCGGTTGGTGAGAGGCCGACCGTGTCTTTCGTCGGCAGGGAGGCGATTCTCTGTGCAGGGCTATTGTAGACCCTCCGGAAAAGCTGTGTCTGAGACCAATACCCCACTCCTTGAAAAAAACACTGAGTCTTGCCAGGAGTGTCAGAGTGCTGCTAATGTTAACGCAAAACTGGAACTCATTGTAGGCCCTTTGTAGAGGCACCATCACACTCAACCATTGTTACTGCCCATGCAAACAGAGAAGGGGATCAGTGAGTGAAGTTGTTAGTCGTATTCAATCATCATACCACAGCTTGTAAATCTAGTGCTGTAATCTTTTTGGTCCTCACACATGGGATTTAAAGGCCTTTTAAAAACTGTATAAACAATTCTTAGGTAACTAAAGGAACTAAACTAATTAAAATCTAGATAAACAAAAAAGTATTTTTCTTTATTATTAGGTTATTAGGTTTTTACAATTTTTTCAAATATATGACCAGGAGGAACTTACAGCGACAGACTTTCCGCTCAGTTGATGCAATTCAGACGTGTTAATGGGTGTAATAATGATGGGGAGTTAGTTGTGTCCCTAAGCAATAAAATAACCTGCTCTCTGCAGACATTACTGACTCTACTGTAGCAGGAAATTCAAATGAGTACCATTAGTTTCCAATATTGTTCTGTAAAAAAAACCCATCAAGCTTCAACCACACATTACATGCTGTCGGAGCCAGCAGCAAAATTGAAATCTTTTCTCTGTGAGGGAAAATTAAACATGGTGCCCAGCTCTGAGAGCATTTCTGATGTACTTTTTCCTGTGATGGCTGACATATTATATGGGCTTTAATTATAAATTCATTACTGTTTCAGCCCAGGCTTTTGCTGACATGATAAATAGAATTCCTAAATGGCTCTCTGGTAAGGAGTCGACTGTGTTCTGCAGTTTTGCATTTGTGCATGTGGGGCACTGTTGAGCAGTTAGGGTTTGCTTGGTGCCTCTTGATAGCAGAGAAAAATTATTCATTTCTATGTGGATTCATGGATGAAGCTGGTGACAAGATAGGATAGCTCCCATTATATTGTGCTGGAATAGGATGGAGGTTGTAGTTCCCATGGTGATTTATAAAAGGAATCCTTTGGGATGGCAAAATCTGCCATGGCTGATACTTCGCTGTTAATTTCAGACACTTTGTGTGGCTAAACGTGCATCACAGCAGGTGTTGAAAGAGATTCTTGTGATGGTCGGGCATCTTAAATTGTCTGAGTGGAATTCAGCTGGTGCATCTCATCTTGTTTGTATGATAATTATTGTATACGCTGGATACAGAGCATTGGAACCAGAGCATCGCATGTACACCTGTGTACCCCCTAATTTTAGAACACAGAGATGTGTCGAACAGGCAGAAATCCTCATCTCTTTTAATAAGAGCGAGGCATTCTGTCTCCCAGCCTTATAATGTGAGTCATCTGACTGATCCCACTGATATTCCAGGTGACAGAGTAAGGAATTGTCCTGAAGTGCATTACACGCCCATTGAGTGACTAATTTACCATCCTCTCCTATGTAGACTGCTTTGAACAGTTTTTGGTTTTAATAGTTTTGTCTTGGGTTTCATCTCTGGTACCCTTTTATTGTTTTAACCAAGGTCATCAGGTAGTGCCCTCAGGGGGAGAAAGAAGGACAAACTGTGGCAGACCGCATGAGGAAAGGAAAGTCTTCTGTGAAAGTCTGCATATTGTTTTAGTAAACTTTTCAATAGATTAAATCAGTGTTTTTTTTATTGTTTTTTTTTTAAATATGATCCGGCACTATTGTCAAGGTTTCCCTTATGTAGGTCAGTCTATCTTAAGCTGTTGCCAGGCAGTTTGTGTCATGTGTTTATTCAGTCGTGTGTCTTTGTGTAAGTGCTTTGGCAGAACAGAGTCAGTCCCCCAAGGACCTTCCTCCAGGTCTTTCCTATGTTTCTGTCCCAGAATTCCATGGTTACAATGTATTCCCTTTTTTTTTTTTTCTGTCACTCATCTTAGTTCACTGCTTGAAGGTCATGTGACACTGCAGAACAGCAGGTTTGTCGATGAAGGGGGTGGTCAGATGCACGTTCTGTGTGCATGGTGAATTTGGATGTTTTTATTATTCATTGTTTGTGTGTGTGTGTGTGTGTGTGTGTGTAACCGGGAGTCAGAGTTGTGATCCAAAGGGAGAAGGTCTGTCATGTCGCTCTGAGCCTGGGGTTGTGGGGTGGAGGGTGTGGGGTGATCTTATTCCTCTTCTTCACTCACATCCTGTCTCCCAGGGGAGTCCAGCTTTTTATCTTCCCATCGGATCAAAACTCTCTCCGCTATTTTTGACAGCTTTTTAAATCGTGCCTTTGAGGGAAATGGACATACAGCAGGAGGTATTGCTGGAAAAGTGGAACACCATCTGTTCCTCATGTTTCAGTGCTCCTGTTAGTGTCTGTCTAGGGAAAGAGACAATGTGCAACGGCGTGGACTGCGCGGAGCATGCTCAGGTAGATACGGGGCCCTGCGCGTAAACGAGTCGGAAAGGCTGAGCGAGACAGTGGCCAGAGTGTCACGGGAGTCTCGCCCTTCATGGGTCGAGGAGTGGAAAGGTTCCGGACGGAAGCACGGGTTAACACCATGCTGGAAACGTCAATAACTTCCTCTCTGTCAGTTCCCTACTCTTTGTTTAAGTTACTGAGACAGGACCCTTCTCTAAACGAGCATGACGGGATTTGCACCTGCGCCGGTTTTTACAAGGAGGACGGAGCGGGGCCGCTTGCAGGCCCGAATCATCAAGTTACAGACTCCTGGGCACAAATGTTTGATGGGCCCCTAGCCAACTTGGTTTGGTGGTCAGGCCTCCAGACCAAGTTTTTTTTCTTTTTTTAATAAATCATAGCATACTGGGCATATACGGAATAGCTCAGATTCATTATGGATGGCACTGTATCTCATTGGAAAATGAAAAGTAACCATTACAATATAACTTGACTAACAGCCTTAAACTTTAAGACAGAAATGATGTCTCCTATTGCTGATGTACAGCACGGTGCTAATACAGTGGCAAGAAAAGTCTCTGCGTCATCTCTGGGTCATTTGATCCAAAATGTGAGCTTGGATATTGACATTTGATACATGTATATACAAAAAAGTAACTTAATTCAGCTGGTTAATTTGAGTGTTTTGATATGTTATGTGAATAAATGTAAGTAATATAAGACATGAGCAGCTCACAGCCACTTTCGTTTTTTCAAAGTAGCTCTCGGATGAAAGAAGGTTCGAGACCCCTGAAGCATCTGACATTAAATGGAAAATAAAGCAGCCAGAGGCTTGGGCTTTTCCATAATGATAATACAATGTTTAATTTAAGTTGTCCTCAAACACACACCTGTTGCTATCTCTTTCCTGTCTGACTGTCTCTCTACTGTTCTCTGTAATCCAGTCCCGTGAAACTTTTACTCCATTTGGGAGCTGACAGGTCAGTGAGGGAGCATTGCTTCTTGCTTCTTCGGTTGTGAAAGGCAACAGGCCCTTGACCCATAAGGACAGTGCCAGTCTTCTCGTTGATTTCCCCCCACAACGCGGGGTCAGAGGCCTTGTAAATCCACTGTGAGCTGCTGCTATAGCTAGCCTCAGGTTGTGGATTTGTGGTTTTCTCTTTCGCTTGCTGGACCCACTTCTGCTTGTTTTCATTCATTTTCGAACTAGGCTAGCTGGCGGTTGGCTGGCGGTTTGGTGGGAGAGACGCCTAGGCGAGCGGGATCAAATGCAATGTAACACGTCACGGACTACTACAAAAGTATTTTACCAATTATATCCTTTTGTTTTTGTAATAAAAATAGATTTTTTGTTGGTTATATTTGGTGTCATGACCTGAAACTTTTTTTTTTTTTTGCTGCTTGCGCCCCAAGTTCTTGTAGGCCCCTGGGCCCGTGCCCAGAATGCCGATTGGATGAGCTGGCCCTGGGCGTTTGGCACAAATGGAGGAACACTCGCTCATCGGCTTGTAAGACTGAGAGCCCGACTGCTCCAGGGCTTATAATCGCTCGGATGGTCCATCCCCCTGAGAGTGCTGGTGGAGCAAGGGAAACCACTTGATTTTGTGTCTCTGAAAAGCAGGAACCACACCTGTTACATCTATAATGTTCTTGTTAAGCCATAACATCGTTCAGGCTACACAAGCAGGTTAGGGGAAATTATTTATTTGGCATGGAAGGCCTTTATTACTGAGGTTTTCAGAGTAACTTTATACAACTTCCAAACTTGGCAACGACCTGTTTCCATAATGCTTCAACAGAAATCAGGTCTTCATTACTCTTCTACTCTGTTTGCCTTTGGTGTCAGGAACCTACATGTGCTTAAGACATCATCCTTGCAGGTATTTTTAAGTTTAATTGTATGAATGCACTTAGACATGTGACAAAGAAATGTCCCCCTCTAAAACTACTAAAGGCTGACCATTTTGTGGTATTCATTTTTGTGGTTATCTGCCTGGAAACATTTTCTCAAAATTAGTGCAAATGTTTGAATTAGCTCTGGAGAGCGTGTTACTTTAACTCATACCAAATGGCCATTTTGTTTATTTTTGTATTAAAATGGGTTTATTATTAATTTTCCTGCTCTATGTTGCTTTGATTAATATATTTCTATTATTTGGTTAATAAAATTTTCAGAATATTTTTTCATACATTCTTCTTAAATAACCTGTCCGTATTTGTATTTTCATCAATCCCGAGTGTTCAGGAGTGGGCCTGTTTGACTAATGCGTGCCCAACGCCACCTGTGTGCAGGGTCAGCACCGAAACATGAGGAACGGGTGGGCAACCAACTTTGACAGAGGGGCATTTTGTTCACCTCACATAGCTTTTATTAAGTGTATAATTAACATTATCTCAGGGAGTGAATTCATCTGAGGGGGCACAGTGACCTATTTGGACGGGCCTGGACCCCCAGGGCCCGCCCATAACGCTGTGTGTCGTTTGAGGTCAGCCCACCAGAAGACTGTGGCTAACAGCCACACCGTGCTTAACTTTGCAGGGCCTTTTTTTCTTATTCTCCATTGGTCCTGCGGGATGCATTTGTCCAATCAAGCGTTTCCTTGAGAATGAGCAGGTGCCAGTTCACGACTTGGGCGAGAGCAGTCACGGGAAAACCATCGCCCGTCAAATCACCCACCAAAATTCCCCCTCCAGCAAATATCTTTCTCAGCTGCCCAACCCCTATCGGACATCGTCCGTAAGATAAGGTGACATACCATAATAATAATAATGATAATGATGAAAAGAGTGAAACAAGACTGCAAATGTCTGCTTCTGGTTGTCCTCTGGTGCTTAATGGATAAAGCTGGTACACTATAGTGACTGAAGAAGGACATAGAGAAAACACAGAGAAAGAACAAACACCCCCACACTCATGCACTCACACACACTCACGCACTCACACACACATACACACACACACACACTCATACATACACATTCACACGCATATACAGACACTCACACACAGACAGACACATTTACACTCATATACACACGCACTTACACACACACACACACTCACGCACTCATACATACACATTCACACGCATATACACACACTCACACACACACACTCACGCACTCATACATACACATTCACATGCATATACACACACACACACACTCAGGCATACAATAATGCAGACTCATACTGGCAAACCGACACACACGCACACACACGCAAACTCACAAACAACGGCCACCCCAGTCTTCCTTTTATTCACAGATCTTCTTTCTTCGCCCAGCCATCAATATGCACACAGAACAATGGGCCCCTCTTGGTGATTAAATGAGCCAGGTTCTGTGTGTCAGAGATCTTAAACGTAGCGCGGGTGCTCGTTAGCATACCTCCCATGTGCATGCTAATTGAATTTGCCATTGTGTTGTAGCGCTACACGAAATGTCACAATGAGGTTTATTGAAGCGTAACGCACGCCCCTGTTTGAAGCAGTGGCTTTCACGTTGATGTGATTTGAAGAGTGCATGAGACCTAGGTCAAGTGATTTGAGTAAAGTATTTGAGTATAGTATTTGAGTAAATTAATTTAACATTCATTCTTGTCTGTATCTGAAGTATTTTCACTTCAATTTAGTCATCTGACATATGTGTTATTCCACAGAAATGTTTATCTCAAATATACTTTGGAAAATTACTTTGACTGCTTTCTATGACGTGCTGATTTTTTTTAGCTATTCAGTTCAAGTTCACCGCCAAATAAATAGATTCATAAGATTGACAGGCAACTGGGCACGGAAGACCTCTTACCCAAACTGTGGCCATTTATTTATTCATTTTAATGGCGCATACCTGGAGCTTCCAACAAGCCCAAAAATTGCCATGGTGGATGCCGGACTGAGCTGAGACTGCGTCTGTGAGGATGTGCCCTGAGCTGACCTGGGCCCTGCCTTAGGTTGCTCCGTAATTTTTTTTCCACATATGTCAGTGAGTGTGGGCGCATTGACGGCGAGAGCTAGCCAGAGGGAGATGCTTGCCTAGGAGATCTCGGGAGACCCATCGGCAAGACCTCCATATCACGTGACTCAGGGGGGAGCGTTGGTCAGAGTCGCACTCTGATTCTTTCTGAGACTTTACCTGGTGACAGTGATGGATTACGCAGCTCTGGTCCTGGGGAACTTTGGGGGGCCGGGGGGGGCCCTCCTGGCCGTAGAAGTGTGTGTGAGAGGATGCAGAGAGAGACGGGAGCCCTGAGATCACAGCTCTTTCTCAGGATTCAGCAACGAGACAGGCGCTCATAAATAACTGAGCCGTGCAGCCTTGATTCGATTACGTTCAGTCCTCCAGAGCTATGTCTTCTCAGATTTTTGGTTTCCTTGTATGGGCACAACAGTAATACTTGAACAGTGGTAGAGAAGCAAGTGATAAGTGATACTTATTAGTCTTGCTCTTGGTTTGAGCTCTTAGTTTAACATTACATTAGGTTAATCGTAGCCCGTTCTTGGACGATGGCCACAAACCGCTGAACAACTCTAAGAGATAAAAACAGATAAATCTTAATGTGATTTGCCAGGTTGTCTTTGCTCTGAACGTTAGTCAGCCAGGAAACGGACAGTAATTGTAGGGTGAATTGTCTCATGAAAAGAAGCTGTCACGTCCGCACTTCAAAGTTGTCTGATGCTGCTGTCTACAAGTTGTCTGGTTGGCTGTGTTTTTTTTTTGGTTGCGCGCCACCTGCTGGCTTGGTAAGGCGGAGACGTGAAAACCACAGAAGGGACGATGTCAAATGTGAGAAGAGGCAGAGCCAGGGGGTGGTCCAGAAGACTTATAATTAGAGTGGATTTGAACCTAAAATCCCTCTCCCCAGCTATGCCTCTGGAGTGTGCAGAGGGTTCTTGTGCACGGCTGTCTCAGGACTCCTGCGGAAAGACGGATACACCAGCCCGGGCAGCTATAATTAGATCAATTTTAATGGCCCATCTGCTTGTCAGAAATATTACACTGTTGAGGAACATTATCATTCCCCCTGTTCGATGCTGTGGAGCATCACCACTCCAATACGGTTCCCAACTTCAGTACAGGTACTCCCCTGTGCAATTACTCCTCTCTATAACAACCGCACGCAAAGTACTAAATCTCTCACCGCCCTCCCGAAATCGTCGCATTCCGGGAGGAACATTTGCATAATTACATTATTTATAAATACAGACAAGTTACCAGTAAGTGTGTGTGTGTGTGTGTGTGTGTGTTTCTAATTTACTTTATTTAGTATGTAGGATGGGAAAGTGCTCTAATTTACTCAAAGCTTTTATCTGTTTGGATTTGAAAGGGTATAAACACAGCTGTAAATCAGCACGCAAGAGGCTGGCATGGTTTAGCTGGCTGTTTACATCGACAACTGTGCTCTTAGGCTGCTTGTCCATGGCCAGGCGGTTTTCTCTCGGCAGGATTGGGGAACCGCGCTGTGTGGCGCCCTCTACGACGCGGAGGGGGGGCTGTTCCTGGATTAATGATGAAGTCCAGAATGCCTGCTGAGTGTGCTGTGGTTCATCTCCTGCACGGCTCAGGGCTCAGGTTATGAAGATAGCTTATTCTACCCTGAAAGATATTAACGTTAGCCCTTAGGGGCTTGAGAAGGTGGTCTTCTCTCAGTGTGACTGAGGCTTATCATCTCCTTACACCACTACCTGGGATACAACCTCCTTTTTTCCCAGTGTTACCAGCCTTTGAAACTGTAAGTTGCCAAAATAGAGGGCTGGCAAGAGAATGGCATACCAGGCGTCTGATGTTAACAAGGAACACATAAAGGAGGGCTGGAGGTAAAACATGGTCTGACTGCAAGCTATTATCAGGCACCATCCTGTCCATTTCTAGGGTTTTTAAATGATGATGTACATTCTGATTTTTGATGCCACAAATATATATATATATATATTAGTTTTTTTTTTTTTTTTATCACTCCAAAAAAGAAACCTGTGGTGCAGCCCATCAGGTGACCCCATAGGAAACTCCCCGCCCCGAGAGCTCCAGTCCTGCCCCAAGAAATTTCAGTCCAGCGTAGTGGCCATGCCATTTTGGGAGTGGTGTGACGTCTAACTCTTGGCGTCCTGGACTGGTACAGGGGACGCTCAGGGCTGGCTGGGTGCCACTCTGTATGCCGGGAGGAAGTGTAGCCAACCTAGTCTGGCTTACTGTGGATGTTTTCAGGAACAAAAGTGTGTCAGAAATCATAACAAATTAAACGTTAAGCTGTGTTTACAGATTGTGGTATTTTTTAACGATCATGCCCCACTACAGGATTAGGTCCCCCGCAATTCCTGTGGTTAAAGAGTATCCGCCGGCTTAACCAGCATCTGTCCCTGATGCCCTCGGCAGCACGGAGCCGACAGCAGGCGGGACGGGTGGGACCGCGCCGGAGCAGCCTGCAAGCGTTCTCGATTGCCCTCGCCCTCTCCGGCCCTCTCTCGCCCCTTTCATTAACTCCGCTCTGAGCTCTCACTGCGTGTGGCTAAACCTGCGGTTTCAGTGCGGCTCTCCCGTTACAATTACCACAGTGTGGGCACCTCGCCGATGACAGGCCAGAGCCCTCTCTCTGCTGGAAACCCAGAATGTCAGCCACAGACGACAGAGAAAAACTCCATACGTGAGGGGTCTAAGATGTGACTCAGTGGTAAATGCTAAATGCTTTAGCCTAAGGCAAAGGACAGAGTGCCTCCGTGTGGAATCCAAGCACAAGAACTGCATGTTTGTCTGTGTCTGTGTGTGTGTGTGTGTGTGTGTGTGTGTGTGTGTGTGTGTGTGTGTGTGTGTGTGTGTGTGTGTGT
>JAOYSI010073292.1:0-20133 GCA_025775065.1 Hiodon alosoides
ACAGAGCCTCAGAGATACAAAAACATGGTTCCACGCATTGGGTTATGACCCGTCACAGAGCCTCAGAGATACAAAAAGATAGCTCCACGCATTGGGTTATGGCCCGTCACAGAGCCTCAGAGATACAAAAACATGGTTCCACGCATTGGGTTATGACCCGTCACAGAGCCTCAGAGATACAAAAACATGGTTCCACACATTGGGTTATGACCCGTTACAGAGCCTCAGAGATACAAAAACATGGTTCCACACATTGGGTTATGACCCTTCACAGAAAATCTGAGATACAAAAAGATGGCTCCACGGGCTCACTGGCCTTAAACAGTTTTGGGAGATAATAGTTTTGCATAATGTGAGGTTTCCTGGTTGGTATGGAACAATATGGTAGGGAGTAAAACACATCCTACAGCTGTTGGAGCAGGTTTCCAATTGGTCGCAAGACTTGTTAGTGGGCCAATTAAAATAACGTTACGAAACAAAGCTGATTTGACAAAAGGAGACCAAGCTATGGGGCTGCTGTGGTATAATCTTACAGCTTGCCATTTGGGACTCAAGACAGAAAATGGCTAATGCTAAAATGACAAATCATTAGCAAAACGTAAGAAAAAGACTTCTATGAGATGGCCCTGAATGTGAAACGCACAAACTAAGTATTTTAGGGTCTAAGACTTGGATTTTTATGGGATGCAGGTTTGAGAGGTGCACCGTTACGCAGAATCACAAACCTGATCACACGAATAACACTTGCAGGAGAGACGCAAGAAGTGTTCCTTTTTATCGTTTGCCTAAAACCAGCAGGAGAAAAGTAGAGAAGAGTGCAGCACGGTCAGGGAAAACGCGAGCACTGAACCCCACCCCCACCCCCCGGACAGAAGGCTGTGGTATCGCCTGCCTTTGCCTCGTACAGGCCAGAATCTCACCCAGAGCACACTCTCCTTGGGCCTCTTTTCCCTTCCGTCAGTCACGTTTTTTTTTTTTTTTTTTAAACCTCCGTGCCAGAAAAGATAAAGCTGCAAGCATGACAGTGCAAAACGAAGAGCTACAGGCAGTTCTACAGGCGGCGTACAGGCGGCTCTACAGGCGGCTCTACAGGCGGCGTACAGGCGGTGTACAGGCAGCTCTACAGGCAGTTCTACAGGCGGCGTACAGGCAGCTCTACAGGCGGCTCTACAGGCGGCTCTACAGGCGGCTCTACAGGCGGCTCTACAGGCGGCTCTACAGGCGGCTCTACAGGCGGCGTGCAGCCGGCGTGCAGCCGGCGTGCAGCCGGCGCAGTAGGCAGTTCTACAGGCGGCGTACAGGCAGTTCTACAGGCGGCGTACAGGCAGTTCTACAGGCGGCGTACAGGCGCCGCTACAGGCAACGAAAAACATATAAAAATACATTTTTAAAAATAAATGTTCATGGCTATCTGATGTTTGAGTGTCTTTAAATTTCTCTTAATGATTGTCTTAATAAGGACAATGTCGTTTCATTAGAGTTCATATAACAATACATGATAAAAATAAGTACAAAAAAAAATTTTTTTTTAAAAATTAAAAAAAATCAAATTAGTCTGAAAGTAAAATTCAACACAATATATAAATTTTATTTACTCCACCATGATCTAGGTTGAACGGCAAAGACTGCATACCAAACATTTGAATTGTATGTACCAACGTAAAACCCATTCTGCTAGACAGACAGCAGCATGTGTTTCCCAAACCCCACTGTAGCACATAGCTTTAATAAGGAGACATGAAATACCCCCTCCCACTCCCAACACTTTTTTTGCTTCAGTTGTGGCTTGTTAGCATACCAAACGTGAGCATAATTAAGCAGAAATACTTTGAACTCCCTTAGAGGAATATTCACCACTACAAAACGGATCTGCATTCATCATTAGTTACAGAGCTTGCCAATAAACAGAAACTGTCGAATATCAAATGTAATGAAAGCCACTTTTAAAAGAAAGATTTCCATTTAAGTTTAACTTTTTTTCCATCATTCAATATAAGTCGCATTTGAGACAAAAGGCAAAAGTAAATTAATAGAAACTCTCTATTAATGCATTTATAAATGCACAAAAAACTGGGAACTATTCCTGTGTGTGTGTGTGTGTGTGTGTGTGTGTGTGTGTGTGTACGAGTCTGTGCGTGTGCGTGTGTGACTTCATGTGTATATGTATGCGTGTGTGTGTTGGAATGTGTGTGTGCGTGCTTGTGCTTGTGCGTACGAGTCCGTGTGTGTGCGTGTGTGACTTCATGTGTATGTGTGTGTGTGTGTGTGTGTGTGCGTGCCCGTGTTTGACTTCATGTGTATGTGTATGCGTGTGTTGGAATGTGTGTGTGTGTGTGTGTACGAGTCTGTGCGTGTGCGTCTTCATGTGTATGTGTATGCATGTGTGTGTTGGAATGTGTGTGTGTGTGTGTGTACGAGTCTGTGCGTGTGTGACTTCATGTGTATGTGTATGCGTGTGTGTGTTGGAATGTGTGCGTGTGTGTACGAGTCTGTGCGTGTGTGACTTCATGTGTATGTGTATGCGTGTGTGTGTTGGAATGTGCGTGTGCGTGTGCGTGTGCGTGTGCATATGCCTGTGATGAGGCCGGGTGGCAACTCCTGTCCCTTTCCAGCAGCTCACAGTGGATTAATTCAGCAGCTGGCTAGGCCGCTACCCTCCTCAGGAATAAATTATCCAATGGGTTCCAACCTAAACCTGCATTCATCACACAGTTCAGCCTGACAGACTAACCAGTGAAGGGGCCAAAAATGGAGAGGCGGGGGGGGGGGTGGCATTCGCATTGGCAATCGGATACCATGTCAGGCTGACATGGTCTAATTCACAGTTCCACCATGAAAGAAAAAATATATCGACCTAAATATTACAGTACGGACCTGACCTCAGTTCAGAATGGTGGAAGTATTATGGGATTTGTGTGTAGCATCATGGGTTTAAATCACATGCTAACTGGTTAGCTTGTATGACCTCTATCTAGCTAGCTATTTATAAAATACACTGTGTGCCTCATCTGCCCAACTAAACTCGGTGGCTAACAATCTGATCTTAAAAAAAAATCAAAATTGTAAAATTACTTGGGCCTATAATATATGTTCAGTAACCATCTTGACATAACTAGATATATCAGCTGTAGAGTGGTACAGAAACACTTTTCTGCACTTATATTTACTGACCATGCTGACCAAACTTGAAAGAAGCCACATTATCTGGTTTATTACCCTATCGTATGTCTGTGTGTGCGCTTCTGCGTCTGCGTGTGCGCTTCTGCGTCTGCGTGTGCGCTTCTGCGTCTGCGTGTGCGCGTCTGGTCAGCGTCTGCGCGTCTGGTCAGCGTCTGCGCGTCTGGTCAGCGTCTGCGCGTCTGGTCAGCGGTTCTGCGTCTGCGTCTGCGTGTGCGGTTCTGCGTCTGCGTCTGCGTGTGCGGTTCTGCGTCTGCGTCTGCGCGTCTGGACTGCGTCTGCGTCTGCGCGTCTGGACTGCGTCTGCGCGTCTGGTCTGCGTCTGCGCGTCTGGTCTGCGTCTGCGCGTCTGGACTGCGTGTGCGCGTCTGGTCTGCGTGTGCGCGTCTGGTCTGCGTGTGCGCGTCTGGTCTGCGTCTGCGCGTCTGGTCTGCGTGTGTGCGCGTGCGTGTCTGCTACTGCGTCTGCTTCCTTCACTCCATATTTCTATTTTCCACATTTTTTAAATTATTAAGTCAAATGGACTGGATAGCACTCTAACACGTTTGACATGAGACCATTTTAATCGAGTAAACAGTTTAAAAACAAGAAGAACACAGGTAATACTTACATTAAACACTCTGGCAGAACTGAGCCCCATACACTGAGAGATTAGCCGCCGCAATCTTAAAACTAGCGCAGGACCTTGTACTTGGGTCTTATCATAGATGTGCCCTTGAGTCTTTCAGGACTCAGACATCTCACATTTCCTTTCAATGGAGAGGACCAGCAACTGAGGAAAGCCTACATTTAACAACAACAAACTCTCAACAACCAACTGTCAAAACACAGGGTCAGAACACGCTGCAGACATATCTTATAAGTGCCCCTCTAATAAAAACCTTCGATTCACAGTCACAGGGGTGAAACTTTCTGTGTGAGCGATAATCATTTTTCATGAAAATAATACCCAAAAGCCAATGATCATGCAGGAGTCTGCAGCATATGGATGTGGTCAAGTCTACTTTTGTAGAACAGAGAGAGTGCTGATGGAGGCCTTTCTAAAGTCACATGTCTTAAAGGCTTTCTTGGCATGATCTAAGTACACGCCCTGTTGGGGGAGTCACTTGAAACTCAAACCCAGTGACATCTTTATAGTCTGCCAAATGTCTTTAAAATAGATCATCAGTAATCCATCACAAACTAAACTTGTGAGGAAATAACACTAAAACAATGGATTTTCACACAAACCTCAACCATTCCATTCACCGTCTGCTGGAGAGACAGCAGCTGTTCAACTCTCCTTTGCTTGTAAATTCAATTTTAAAAAAATAAATAAATAAATTGAAATCACTGGGACTTCACAACGCAGTTTACAAAACACACAACGAAGCTATGTACTCCGGATCGTAAGAAAGGATACCCGCATGTTGGGTGTGTTTAACAACATTACAAATACCACGAATATCACGCCTGAGGCAATGCAAAGATGTGTCACGCATACCATATAACGGAGTACAGCCAAGAACACAGGACAAAAATGGAGACCCAAGACAACCTGCTGTCTGTCAGACAGGGATCTGAACCGCCTTTTCACCCAAACTTCCTTTCATGACAAAAAGATGGGAGTAACGGGCAGAGCAGAAGTTAAAATGTAATGAGTAAATTAAAATAAAATAAAATGAAATAAAATAAGCCCTCTTTTTAAGGACCCCCCCACAAAACGGGGGCAGATGAGCGAGAGGCCAGGGGTCGCAGGTGATGGAGGGAGCGGGCGGGACACGGTGAACCAAGGGGTGAATCCTGAGTCAGAATGAGAAAGCAGCAGGAGGTCCTGCAGGAGAAGGTTCCCACCGGCCCGTTCGCTGCCCATTCCCTAAGGCATCGGTCCGGAAACATGGAAATCAGAGCATAACAAATCATTAGGCCATACCGCGGCTCCCCTTTCACAGGACTGCATTGTACCACAAATCTGATGTGCTCGTCGCCATCTGAAAATTTTTGCATGCAATCAAACTTTTGGGAAACGGTGTTCTTTCATGCCATCTTGGGATAAGGTGCGCGGGACTTCGTTTAGCAGGATTTCAAAATCCAGAAATGTCCGTCTTTGTAAACAAGGTGGCTTCGCGAGTTATATTTATTTTAAACCAACCAAGTTTAACAATCAGGATGATGAGGTCTAGATTAATCCAACAGGGCCTGAATTCAAAGCTCATATCTGGAGTTAGTTTCATTCATTTATTTCCTGTATACTGAAAATTGATATTAAACTATTAAAATTTAATTACAACAGGCTTTGACTGATAACTTATTCCACATGACAATTTGTGGTATAAAAGTTTGCTTTATCTAGTCAATAAAATTGTCAAATAAAAACATAAAATATTGAAATAATATACTGAAGGAATGTCAGTCTACGTGACTTTTTTCCACAGGGCCGATGGAGAAACCCACCCCCCCAAAAAAACTCAGGGAATCAATGCACTTTTCACACCAGGAATGCAGCCTACATCCTTTCTCCATTATAAAACTAACAAGTCAAAGTGCAAAGCAACACTACAGCCTCCCTAACCAGGTCATCGTTCATATTTAAAACCTTTTAAAGTTCTGTATTGACAAATAACAGAATAACAGGCCAATATTTAGACCTTTACTCCAGCTGGTTTTGTATCAAACTTATTACATGACTATAATTCACCGACTGAGAGGGCAGCCTTAGCTATCTAAAACGACCACTGCACTTCCCCATCATGCTAAAACCATCGAAGAGTTTTGTCGTCTGATTGCTAAGCACCCCGAGAACAAAAAACAACGATGTCATCTGTATTTTGAGCAGATCTGTAAAGTCATACTGATGATTCCGCGTGAAGCCTCTCACTCAGGTCTAACTGGGAGGAGCAATTTTGTGCAACCAATCACGTCCCTCGGTCTCAAAGTCAATATTCCAGAGTGATCGAGACTTCACAGCGATAACGCCCCGGTCGAATGTGGGTGCCTGTGGGCATTCGCCATCACCTTGACCAATCCGGTAAGCCTTTGGAGAGAACTAAAATAGATTTCTTTTGGGGGGTTTTTTTCTCCTCATCTTATTCTCAACGGATACCATGTCCCAAAGCACAAAAATGGTGAATATTAATGTGTGGCACAAAACTGGCCAAGATATGTGGAAATTTTTATTATTATTATTTTTTAACACGTATTCAGGCTAAACCACGTGACTCGCGCACTTACTTCACACAACTGGATATATGTCTGCATGCATTGTAGAGGTAATGAGGTTTGATCATATGATACGGATAGCCTGAGGCTGAATCATTTGAGCGTACTGGATCCAAAGACCCATCACCGAGATGTGTTTGTGATATAAAACATACATTTTAAACTAGAAAAAAAAAAAAAGAAAAAAAGAAATTCCCTGGACTTTTAACCGCACTTCCAAACTCGTCAATGACAAGTCTTTAGAAAATATAATAATTCCAGTTTGTGCAGTAATTGAGGTTGGTGGGTAGCCTGCAACTCTTTTTTTTAACCCCCTAAATTCCAGCCAAAAAGACTAAATCGCAGAAATATTAAAAATATGAACTGTGATGCAAGCCAAATTTAGTGTTTTAAATGATTTAGACTGCCATTTTAAACACAGCTTTCCAAAAGAAGATTATCTGAACATAGCAATGTTTCAAACCAAAAGAAAACTTGGTTTATAAGTTTAAAAGATCACATTGTTGGCATAGAAATCTAAGACTTTAACGTAAAACATAAAGTAATTACTCCAACCTGAGATGGAACCCATACCCATTTCTGGATCAAGGCAGAAATTAAACAAATACTATCATAAAAACATTAAAATTGCAAATACATCAGTGTTTTTAAATGCATATCGTGTTATCAGTGTAGTGTGTATGTAATATTATATATATATATATATATATATATATATATATCATACACACACACACACACATACACACACCTGAAAGACCTTTGGCTTCAGTTTCTGGTCATTTGCGTAAAAAGGTACGCGACATCCGGTCTATAATGCTGTTAATAAAACACACAGATGACGGTTGGCCTAAGAATTGCTGGGTCTCAGTCTCCATGAAGACTTTTAACCTTTCTGAAAACTCTCTCCTGACCACCAAACAAGACGACGACTCAAAATGCGCTTCTCAGCCTGCTTTGCTAACCTGTTGGCATTACACACGTCTCGGTCTACATCACACAAACTACACTGCAGCGTTACAAACACCACAGCTCGTTTCAGTTAAAAACATTGCCTAGTCAGAAGTTAAAGGATGACAGACAGGCATGTAAAAGTATCTACAGGAATCTTATGCAGAATGCAGTGAAGGTGCTGGCGGCCTACCGCAGGCACGTGACACAAAGTGTTAATTTCAGCTAATGCCTTCAAACGTTAAAAGAGGGGGAAACACTATCAGGACACAATCACTGAGATTGAGGCCTCCCTTCACGAGGCAAAATGACCCATATCACAGCTGGACATAAACTGATTAAAGGCTTTTTGGTCTGTGCACAACGAACAAAAGGCGTCTTACATACTACACCTCCATACTGTATTAAAGCCGGGTGAGAAGCATAATGGCAATAACTACTGAAGAACGACACAGGCGTGTAGGCGATACGGTGACTTGTAGCAGGCGACTTAACCAAAAATTATCTGCAAGCTCAGGGAGGGTGTGAGTATGTATGTTGGCTGAACTTCTAATAAAATAGGCTATCACAGAAGTACATTCTCGGTAGCACTCAAACGGTCTTAGAACAAGATTTGATAGTTTACGCGAAATGACGTTGAACAGCGTCGCTGCCATTAGGTCTCGCGGTTTAATTTTTAAAAATAACAACATTTTGCATTGCGTACAATCAAGCAATTATGCGTGTAACGATGATCGGTCGGACGCAGCACACGCACAAAAATAGACGGCACACACGCGCACGCACGGAGCACCCTCAGAGGAGGTACAGTATTAGCGCTCACCTTGTAACTAGAAGATTTAACGGGTAATCCCAGGGCTGGATTTACTTGCTGCTGGTTGGCGTTGGTCTGCTGGGGCAAGTGAGAATCCTCGGACTCTTTTCCACTGTGATAGACCACCCTATCCGAGATATTTATGCTTGAAGCACAGCCCATGCTGTAATGCCAATTCTGCCAATTTCGTCAGCTTAGGGGCTTTGATCCTTATTCTTATCGCAGTTATTGTAATAATTATAATTATTTTTTTTTAACTATTATTGCCTCGGGTGTGCTGATACCATCTCATTCCTTTCTTATAATCTAAAAAGAAAAACGCTCTGTCGTTTCCCTCGCAGTGACCATGAATAATATATCTTCCTTCCCACCACCCCCCAACCAGGAAATAGATTTCCTTTCTGCCTTTCACATGAAGTAAATTATATAGATTTTTCAAAAATGCGTTTTTTTCTTGCAAAAGCATAAATCCCGAAGTACTTGTAATTCGGCTGTTCAATTCCATACGCAATTCCTCTTCCACTCACTCTCCTCTTCGTCCTCGTACCACATCATCATCATACTGAATTCTAACTTTTCTCTCCGAATATAGCTCAGTCTTCCGCGGTTCAGGCAACTGGTTTATCCGTTATTTGTCCAAGCATGTTGCCGGGTTCGTCTTCCTCAAAATGCATCCAATACTTTTAGAAAGCTTGTCCTTTGACGATCTGGTTGCCCCTTGAATTTAAGACAGAGGGCACAAACCTGTTCTTACTACAGTTTGGTCCACTTCAGTTCCATTCATCATCAACAGACTGAAAGATTCAAAAAGCGTAGTATTTCTCTTGGCAGCCAGTCCGGTCCGAAGACTCCCCCCATAGAAGAAAATGTCTTTCAGTCCAACTAAACATTCCATTTAACTGCCAAGAAATAACAATGAGAGAAAACAGAATTCGCTCAGTGAATCCCACATTCAGACTCCGGTTATTAGCAAGGTAACAAAAACTGACAGTGAGAGAAGCATTTAAAATCAGCTGCAGTGCATCAGAGGCCCACGATTTTTTTCCCTCTCCCCCCAAAAATGATGTAAAGGCTGTCAAATTATCTGTGGCACCACCTCTAGATAATGCGGTCGTATGAAAACAAAATGTGCTCAGCGCTCTTTAGCTCCAGGTTACGAAACTGAACGCTTTTGTTTGTTATTTATAAATGTACAGGCAAAAATTAGCCACATAATGCTGTTTTCTGTTGGTCTTTCCCTGCCTTCCTAGCGTTTGCCCTTCCAATTCTTCAGCAAGGCTTGACAGCGACAGATCCATTAAAAGCACCCGCAAGGATTGACCTACAGCCTTTACTGACGTCAATGCAAATTATCTTAACTGACCAATCAGCGTGAGCTTGTTCCAATGCTGGGTGGAACCCGTTTTCAGAGGGAGTTTTGAAACTATTGTTTCAATATTACAAGATATTCTCCGGTATAAATAAACATTACCCAAACGCCAAGTTTTTTTTTTTTTTTGGGGGGGGTGCCTAGTTATTTTTGAGGCAAAAGGGATCGAGGGGGATAAGCGTCCCCAGAAAGTCCAGGTCCAAACCATTGCGGATACTTGAATTTTAATTTAACTGGCGCTTCCTGCAATGCACTTCACCGAAGTTAAGTAGAGATAAATAACAAATATGCATTAATTTACATCGATCTGGGTAACAATTCCTCGACTCGCCAGTAGATTCATGAAGTAGATTTGCTCCACTTCATTAAAACAATGTCAAGTTCTGGATATCTTTATTTTTTGTTAAGAATGTTGTTCCTTTTCATCATGTAGAACTCAATTTCAGTAGCTAATACAATTTAATTAATATATTCAAATATAACACTATTAACACAAAGATTTCAGAAGTGGGGCACTCATACCGTCATAAACAGTCAACAGAAAGAAGTGGTCATTTAAAGCAAAATTTACCAAAAAATGTTTTTAAATTATTATTTTGAAGAAGATATTTCAAATATATTTACCTTTTATGGAATGCGAACATACTGACAGTCGTGATGATTTTCCTAATATCAAAGCAAAACTGAACAAGACCATCATTACTTGAGATTGACCTATATTATTTGTTTTTATTAATATGTACAATCAGGCCTCATGACTACTCATGAAATACTAAAGTATTTATGGAAATCAGAATGTTAGTTAGAACATTCATTACAGTTGTTATGAAATCCATTCAGTTTCCTCAAAATAGATCAAGGCTTTTCTATTGTAATACTATTAAATTTTGGCCCTTCTCCTCATATTCTGTACATCTGAGTATGAATCCACACCACCAATTGATAGCAATTTTGAGATTAATATGTATAGATATGGAATATACAGTATACAAAAGCATATCCACAGCTGTTGGTCCACATAATAATAGCTATATATACATATAACTATATACTATGTATTAATAGTAGTGAAAGGTGCTTTAAGAACTAGTGGTACTTTATGTTTGTACTACCTGTAACAATCTTTGCAATACCATTATATAATTAGATTCCTCAAAAGTGACGTAATTTTCTCATAAAGTTGACCTCTTGATTCTCTGCTTGATTTACAATGTGAAAAAACTTGAATTTGAGCCCATTTACAGCCCCACATAATGTCCAGAAGTTCCACTTGGGTCTCAGGAAATGGTCTCTCAGAATTGTTACACTCGGAGTGCTACGACTGTTTGTTTATCAATTTAGGATTTCATGCTTTTGCCGTAAAGTTTTGTTGGTTTTTGCTCATATCACAGTATTCATTTGATCAATTAACATGAATTAGATAAATAAATGATAATCGATCAAATTAATTTCAGGTATTCATCCGTCAATGAAAAAAAGGAACGTTTCCATGCCAAATCAATAATTTGCAATCCTCATTTCAATGTGAATCTCTCATGGAAGACAAAGGGTCTTAATTCTAATTATCAACAGCCTCACGAAAGACGCAGAAATACAAATATGGATGTGAAGTAAATTCTCATTTCTTACTCTGTGTGTTGTCAGTCTCCACGCTGCAAAGTGGTGACATCCGGTCAGAAGACATGCATGCAGACATTAATCATTTGAAAAGTTAAATTAAATGTTTTCGAAGATAAAATGATTTACAAAGACATTTGACTGTTCTGATGGTATTTTGCGACAGAACCGGGCCACTGCTTTCTCTCACGCTAACGCTATCCGTGGCGCTGTATAAAGCAGCATGGGTAATGACCCCAGCCCCTGTAGACTGCTGTTTCCCAGTCCAGGTTGTTGGACCACCACCCAAGCTCTTCTCATTCAGGACTGATAGACCCATTCATTGAATACGGGGTCTGGAGTTTTGGATCTTTTGACAGTAACGAGCCGCAAGTTTTTTAGGGGGGAATCTGTTGTTGGATATGCACCAGTGAAAATACTTTTTTTAAAGATCATTTACTTTTCCAAGATAAATCACCTGGCTTGGAAAACATAACAAAAGGCACAACAATAAATGCACCCCTATTGACGAATGCTGACCTGCAGTCCCAGCGATAGAGGTCATCGCCTTTATCGGTCGCAAACATCTTTAAAAAACCAGACACTAATACCCTAAATCAATGGGGGGAGGGGGGGGGACCTTAGCTTTGGACTCTTGATTTCATACCACAGGTAAAAAGTTAAACTCTTGCAAAACACAAAGTCACGCAGTAATAGTGTGGAGCCTCTTGGACTACGTGGTTGCTTTAGATTGCCGTAGAAGACAGTGGCTGTAGAACCACACTCCACCACAACCAGAACTCCACATTTTTTCAACTAAGGCGTGTGCACATGGGCTGGACTGAACACCAGAATAACACGGTGTAAAATCAACTGTAACATTTCATCTGAGCGCTGTCGTAATAACGACAAAGCAGCAGCGGGTTTGAGTCACTTGTTTGCGGACTAAACTAGGTTCAAAGGATTGTAGATTGTTGCTGAAAAGCATTGGGCATCCTTGTGGGTGACCGGTGGTGTAGTGGTTAAGGCGACAGCCTTGTGATTGAAAGGTTGCCATTTTGTTTAAATCTCATCCCAGCTGTTATATCCTTGAGCAATGTATTTAACCTGAATTGCTTCAGAAAATGTCCAGCTGTGGATGACTGTATAAATTCTGAGCCGTATAAGTGTTAACAAAGAAAGTAAATTGTCATTCATATCCCAGTGATGTGGACCTGAAGTAAAATGTTGTAACGGGAATAACGTGATGATTTCTTTTCACAAAAATAAACAATTGTTTGTTCTCATTTAGAAAACAGTTCATATGGACTGCTGTCTGGAGATTTCTAATGTGCAATGCGAGAAAATCTCCACTAGAGGGGTGTGATATGCAAGGCAAAAACTTAATTCATCCTTGTAAGAGGGTTGTGATATGCAAGGCAAAAACTTAATTCAACCATTTTTTGGGGTAATTAAACATAACAGGTAAATCTTACATTTGAGGCGCTGCAAGGGTCACCTATAAGATGTTTAAAGACCTCTGGATACTAATCTCCACAGAGGAGGCTTCTACTGATCTTCACAGCAGTGCACATGTTTTCAGTGTTATTTGCCGCGGTAAAGCAACATTCTTTGTGCCGCAGTTCATTTTATAGTGTTCTGTGTTTTAAAAACCACTTTACTGATCTGACTGTATGTAAAATGCACAGTTCTTTAACACATTCCGAACAATCACATGAAGGGTATGTCATAAGTATCCAGCAAGAAGCAGCTGAGTGTTTACTGGTAGGCACCAAATCATTCTCCTGAATACCCACAATCATTAGAAAGAAAAATGTGATTTCTCATCAATTATTATTTTATTAATATCATATTGCTATCAAAACTTTATTTTGGTCTAATGGACCAAGAACCAAATGTACAAAAACAATTGTACCTCAAACGGAACCTTCATCTTCATGCAGACGATTAGGTTTCTTATTATTAGGAAAGATAAACACAGAAAGAGACCAGCCCTGTAACCACAGGAAGACAATTGACTCCACTGGGTACAACGCAGTTACAGCGGGCAAAGCCTGCACAGTTAGTCCTATAGAACTGAATGGCGGGTGGGTCGATCCAATGGTCAGCAACACAACTTCAAAAAAAGGATAAATAATCCAAAGAGAGACCAGGAAGATTAAACAATGTTTTGGTCAAATGACCGCCATCGATGTGTAGAGTAGCCAACTGCCATTTAATTATAATGTCATAATGATGTCATTATGACCTTATAATTACCATAACGCCGACACACAACGGCATCAACAACAATTAACAACATCAACCCGCCTCCCGTTACAAACAAGTCAAAATAAAGGCATAAAGCTATAATTATGCATAGGTAAGTAATTATGGGTGTTTCAGGGTACACGGATCCTATAAATGTCAGGCCACAGCGAGGGAGATTAGGCTGCCCACTATATGTAAAACTGTTAAAATCATCATAAATTCCACAGCGCAGTTTAAATGAGAGAGGGGGAAAAAAATGAACAGAAGCCTTTTGTAATGTGGCAAAAAGGTGCAAGCCTAACTCTGGAACATACTGGGTAAAGCTGATATTTCAGTGCCAGTGGCTTACATCACATTAGGCCCCAGACATTTTGCCCAACTGAGGAAGATTCCGTCCGGTCCATGCACCTGAATACAAATTCACACTGATGGAACTACTAATTCAATTCTAATTCAAATGTTCAACAATCTAATGACGGAATTCATCTAAATAAAATGTCAGCGTCCTAATGGGTAACACATAATCAGATGCAATACAATGGGTTAATCCATCCCAGACAATCTGTGGCTGAAGTGCAGTGGCTTGCATGGGTCAAACTGGAAACAGTGACATGATGGGACGCATCCAGATTTGTGCATGTAAAGACGGGTATCTTTATACAAAATAACGAAAGTAGGAAATATAATTTGTACAAAATGCATCTGTTAAAAAGGGATCCTGTGTTACTTTGTTGGGCCCAAGGTATGTGGGTCATCGAGGGTTTATCAAATCGTTCAAGGCAGGAGTCCAATTTAATTTAAAATAAATTAGCTAAGTGGAGTACAATTATCCTCGCATTTCCCCCAAGTTTCTAAGTAAATTTCTTCGTGATTGATCTAAAAAAAAAAAAAGTGCTATAGACCGCTATGAAATTCTTCATGTAAAGGCGCACGGGAAACGTGTTACCATCACGAGTACTTACAAACGAAGCGGCATTTTCTGAGATTAATATTGTAACTCTGGACCGAATGAGTAGCTGTAATTCATACAAAGGTAAGCATTCATCTGAATTAAATGAATGAACTAAGGGGCCCCTTCTGAACTCACTAAAAGGTCTTTACCAAATGTCAATGTTGCTACATTCGATGCTGAGTTGGGTCCCAGTCTCATCTAGCGATTAAATCCTTTCTCCAATCACTATTCACTATAGTGTAAGACAAATGTACGTTTAAATTAAAACTCCAGTTTTTGCAAGAAAACTATTGTCAGCTTATTTGAACGCGTAGACCTTATAATTAAGGTACTGAAATATAAATGAAGCAAAGTTATTTCCCTTTAAATGAGAGGATCTCTTTAAATCTTATTACGCACAGCCTATTTTCCCTTAAAGTCACAATACACCTTCTGCCATCTGTCTGCTTTAGCATATAAGCGTAGCAGGCAAGATGTTTGCTTTCAAAATATTCGCTTTTCAAACCTTGTTCCGAGGTCCATTTCTCAACAAAGCTTCTTCTTCAAGATCATTATTGAAGTTCTCTGCTTCCATTTCCATTCCTTGTAAGTCCTTTTCATAAATTTCTTCCACTCAGTGGCTTCTTCATCAGAATTCGTAGGTAAAAAAGCAAGACATTCTATTACTCTCTTTTCTTTTTATATATGCAATTCGTGTCGTTTTAACAGATATTAACTTTACTTATAGGCTATGTTTAAATCCTCGTGACTACACGTTTCCTTCCAAGCAAGTGACCGTGAACGTGACTGTGGATAAGAACACTAAGAAAGCGTTCGGAAACTCATATTGAATCCTGAATTTTCTGGTCTTTCGTCTCTTTAAAATACTCCAAGAAGACGTTTGACAGCTGAAATTGAGAAGGTTTACTTTGGTTTGTAGGCCCCTCCTCCTTCTCTGCTCTTGACGAGGGTTTTAAAATGAAGCTGTAAAGCGACACATCCCTCCGGTAGGCGCGGTGACAGCAGACGAAGTGCTTACATCGCTTCTTCACCCAACATTTAGATGTCTGTCTAGTACTTTTTTAATCGATATAATGTGGTTTCCGTCATATTGTTAGATTACCATTTACATGTACTATTTCACTCTGGTACTAACTTTGTAAAATTGGATTTGCAAAATATAGCTATTCATATCGACCGTTTCAGTACATTCTAAAAAAAGGTACTAGACTACAGTAACACGGCACAATCAAATTAAAGAGATAATTTGAATAAATATGAATATATCTCTTTTAGACGTGGAGGTCTGAGAAAAAAGTTAATTCCCGTGTTACAACAGCGCGCTCTTCTGTTGTCAAAAGGAAGATAACTAACGCAGTACACGCAGAATAAAACAGAAGTAGAAATCCGGCCCGACTCCCTTTATCCGTGGAGTTTACAGGTTCAACCCGTGTTCATGCGGGTTTCCACGATTATCTCCGATTTTCTCACACTGTCCAAAGACTTGCGAGTTGGGTGTACTGTACTCTGAAATTGTGTGCGTGTCTTCTACCCCGTGATGCTCCAGAGCACAGTGGCACTGGATATAAGGAAAATCAACGAATACATAAACAAAGTCACGTGTGTAGGAGTGTTCGTCTCCACTGCTTTAAATACATTTAACCACACCGTGGAACAGTAGGTTTCATATTGGACATTTGCCAGACATTCTCATATGTGTGTTTTTTTATGTGAAAACTAACTTCATCGCGGTACTGCACACGTGTACTTAGGATAAGGCCGTTTAAAAATGGATGGCGTGACAGGAAATACTGTAACAGATCTTTATAAGCATTTCAATACAAATATACTTGCAAGATTCACTTTTATGCACGCATTAATGTTTTACCCAAACTGATTAAATTAATGATTGTAATTTCAGTCCAAATTATAAAAGTAAGTCGGTGCAGGATATCAGGAAAATCAAGAAATCGCGACAGCAGTACCATCAAGAAGCATAGCGTGTATATCAAAAAATACATACACAAAAAATTAGAAGCATAATAAAGAATGCACGCGTGCTCTTTTATTAAATTATTAAACATTCTTCATGCATACATTAGGAAAGTAGCGAAGCAGTCCACGGTGAGAGAAATGTACCATATAACTGGCCATTGGCAGCTATTGTGTATGTCAACTAAGGCATATTTGGCGGGTTAAAATATAAACATGGACCTTAAGTAACCCTTTAATGCAGAATTATAAAATTGATTGGAAAACAAAGGAAAAAAGTATATAATCCAAGATGAATAGAGAAACATTTAAATACAAAAATACCTGAGTAAACAAGTCAATTTGCGTATAAAGAACTACAATTAAGACTTCAAACACATCTGGGATTTTCAGAGTTAATTACAAAAAGTTTAGGGAAAACGTGGCAACGAAAATGATAAAAAGTGATCATTTCTTCGGTTTTTGAGAGGGGGCTAAATACCTCCATTAAACCCACCCCATCTGTCTCGGCCCCTAAGTATTACGACCATAAAATAGCATTCATAACAAGGGTCCGTTATTACAAAAGATGTTTCACAACAGCCAGCCAGATATGCACAGTTATTATTGAGGGTTTTTAGTATTTTTTTTTTTTTTTTGCTTTTGCTTTTTGTTTGTCATTGTTGAACGAAACTTATGAAGAACAAAGCTTTCATTAAAACACTGTCACTTGGCACTGATAAATCAACGTAGTCCATACACTTGGCACAGAGAAATAAATGGCTCGTTGATTGCGATGCTAAGCCATTACAAGCTCAATAAAAAACTGCTCATTTCCGGCAGGGCTAGTGGAAGTAAGACTGCAAGGTGCCCCGGCGGCGCACGTCAGTTGTCCAACAGTGGAAGCCCCCTCCCAAGGAGTTGGCGTGACGAATGCTCACCTTGATGGTATTTATGCCTGGGGGGTCAAATCAAATCCATTACTCAATCGATTTGTTAAGTAAAGAAACAACCAACAATCACTTCGCAGGATTAAAGCTACATGAAAAAAAGCGAATAAAATGCTAAAATCGTATTAGAATATTTTAGATACCCTTGGATACTTTAAATGCTTCAGACTACACTCTGATTGATAAGACATGCGGGGCTGGATAGATTGCTAATATTTAATATTTACTTTAGTAAACAGTCTAGTCAAATAAAATAAAATAAAGATATATTGTTAGTTGTTCAGGACATGCAGGTATATAAACTCACCCAGACTTTCAAACATCTTATGAATGGAAGTCTCGTTGGCATCGACCATGACACGTTTTTCGTCCAACATTAAGACATTCATGGATAGCCACTTAGAAGACATCCACAAAGGGTGGTCTGAAAAGAAAAAATAACGATCACGAAACGAGAAAGCAATGGGCCCTGACAACGTAACATTGAACATAGAAAAATCAGTTAGTATTTACAAAGTCATTACATACCGTCAGGGATCAGGGGCGTCGGAGGGTTTACCACAGTCCAACCGGCCTTCTTGAACATTTCAATCTGTTAGAGGAGAATTCCGGGAAAACCCGATTGAAAAAAAAAAACAACTTTAGAAAAAATACTACCACTAGATGGCAGTTCATGGGACGTAATTACAATAATAAAGCTTCAATTTACGAAAGGACAAATACAATACGAAAACATGCAACATTTGGTGTATTAATTAATATAGTCACACATTGCCCCCCCCCCCCCCTTTAATTATTGACTGCATTTTTCTTTCATTTTTCCATCCGTAGGGTATTCAGTTAATCTAAATTATGAATATTTAACATTTGGTTCTTAGTTTAGTCAATTCAGCTGTCTTTAATTGGTTGAATGGGGTGGTTTGGTGAGTTTTCCTGTACTTCCACTTCCTCCCTGTGGGTGGGGCTGGAGTTCTAGAGAGTCGATAAGGAGGAACGCAACTGGCGAGTATTATATAACGAAAACCAGTCAGTGTTGGCATCCAGAAGCAACTTGTATGCATGAGCCAAAAAGACCAGGGGGGCGGAGTCATTAAGAGTCATACTGTAATCCAAAACATAGGGTTGCCGTCCTCTATTAGAATCAGGTGATAAATAACACTAAACTATCACTAAACTACCCACTATTATTTACAGTTATGTGGCCTTCAGAGGGTCAATTAATCAATATGTTGATGTAATTTCAAATAACAGTTGAAATGACAAACCGGATGAGAATGGGACAGGTAGAAACTAATTTATAAACTACTTTATAAACTGGGGATCAAAGGGGTTCACTCAAAGCTTGAACCTGTTTATGTAGGCTAAAAATGCAGTCGAAACAATGAAGCCCCCCAGCAACTCATTGCTCTATACGCCAGAGAGAGAACCTCCGAGGTGTGGAATTTTAGGTTATTCTCAATTTCTCTCAAATAGTGCAATTACAAAAAATATTATAGTAATTTTTTTTTTTAAATGGTTGTCATCCTCTATTATTTTTTATATTATAAGTTTAAGTTTTTTAATTGTTGGGTTGACAAAAGTGAAGAAAACAAATCATAAAGACCATAGTTTTACTCACAGGGGAATCGCATTACTTACATCACCACTTCATCTGCAGTGCATTGTGGTCTTTGGGGTCCCCTGGTGTTGCCTCTAGGAATGCAAGCCTTTCCTATTCTAAAGGGCCACCCAATCAGCAGCCTCCCACAGACAAGATTCACTAGTCAAGGGTGCCATCTGTGAAGCTCTCCCGGGCCACCCTTGCAAACGAAATGCTAAACCTCAATCGGTGTGATCCTGGCACAAGTGACTGCAAGAGCAGAGCGGCGTGCTAACTCACCTGGCGGCAGGGCCGGTCTGGGTTCGACAGCACCAGGCCTGGCCCGATGATGTTGAAGGTTGCATCGATGTGCATTGGGTTGGGGTCCTTGAAGGAGATGATGTGCACTTTGTAGTCGGGGGCAAGGTGCCGGCGCATCCATTCGATCCCCATGAAGTTTGTCACCTGAAACGCGTCAACCTCTAAGTCACGCTCAGTTCGCCTAATGCTCACACAAGCAAAACAGCACTGATACGCGGTAAAAGGATGAGTAAATAAACCAACCAAACAAACAAACAAACAAAAAACGCTGTCCATATCTGAGCTCTCTCACTCGGTCAGCTTTTTTTAATCTGAAAGAACCTTTCAACCCACGGCGACAGTCCAAAAAAAACAACCTCCGGGTTCCTTATCGAGTGAGGCTGAATTTCTTTGGCTTTGCAGCCACATCACCACATTCTCACCCAGTTCCATCAGATCTCTGTGACTGAGACTGATCTCTGACCTGTCTGCGTGTGGGTGGAAGGGCACCAGGGAACACTAGCTGTATGGTCAAACAGCAGGGCTGTGAATTAAACACGACCTGCATTCCGCAGTGATACAGGATGTACTGACCTGACTCCTCTGGACAAAAATATCCCGCCCAGCTCGGATGAAATCGGCAGCATCGAAACACGGCTCGTGCTCCGTGGTGACGAACTTCCCCTGAGCAGCCAGCTTGTGCCGGTCCTCCACACTCCGGATGGGATAATCCTGCAGGCACCGCCGAGGCAGATTTCAAGGTGCAAGCAGCTGTACGTTTAATCATTGACCGGCCCTGACCTTAATCAATACAATGGTTTTCAGAAACTGCACTGTTTAAGAAGATTGTTTGCCCCTCGGTTTTGACTCCATTCACGTGGCTCAGTCCATTCGCAGGCTGGATTTCGCTGGACGACCTACAAATGTATACCGCTGCAACTTTTCCCCTGGTAAAGAAGGCCTGTGTGTTTGTGTGTGTGTGTGTGTGTGTGTGTGTGTGTGTGTGTGTGTGTGAGTGTGGGTGTGTGTGTGTGTGTGTGTGTGTGT
>JAOYSI010073293.1:0-20130 GCA_025775065.1 Hiodon alosoides
GGGGTCAGGCCTGGGACATACTGTATCTTTTTCTATGTAAAGCGTCTTTGTGACATGGCAACATGTGAAAAGCGCTGGTTAAAAATAAAATTGATTGATTGATTGATTGATTGTTACACATGTTAGTACAGGCGTCTCTAAAAAAGCAGGATAGATTTTTCACACAAAACTGTCTTCCTGGAATTACTTTTGTTGTCTTTGTACATGTGTCCATTGGTACAATATTGGAGAACAATATTTTAAAATAAATAGGCCACAATTTTACAATTTTACAATTGTACCACCAATTAAACAACTGAATAATAAGATATATTAGTGGGTATTTATAACATGTACCATTAAAAGAACTAATCATAACTTGTTTACCCAATAAAGTTAAAAAACTACGCATTTCAAACTAATTTGGAAAATAAATAATCCTCAACCTATACATTTTTACTCCTCATTGTCACTTTAATTTAACAGGAGCTTTGTGAAGAACGAGTAACTGCATGTCTTTGCTGGAAAACAAAAACAGTGGCGGCCAAGCCTGACATTATAAATTGAAGTTTGGCAGGAGACTGTGAACTGTGAATGTGCAGATGCTGAAAAACAAGCCTTTTGGGATCTGATTCCACTTGATCCAAAATATTTAAGAGGATTGTCTCTGGGATGCAAGCTTTTTTGATTGTTTTAACAATTGAATTGGCACAATATGCAATTTACATGCGATTCACTAAAAACTGCCGACCCACATCACAAATTATTTTATTATTTATTAACTATCGGTCAAGCTGGTTACAATTAGTGGAACCACACTCAAATGCGCAACAAGGGCCTTTAACAGGGGTGTGGCCCCCACCAGCTTGGCTGTCTACAAAATCCTGAATGCAGTGAAGGTCCAGTGTATCATGTGGATTGTAGCAGAAACGTTGGTTCCATCAGGGAACAGGCTGTACCAACATTTAATGATTCCTCAGATGTCCTCTCAAGCCCTCTTTAGGATGGCTATCGACTTTATAACAGACCTCCCCAATTCCCAAGGATTTACCACTATTTTGGTTGCGGCTGATTGGTTTTTCAAGGCCTGTAGGCTAGTTCCCTTGAAAGAACTCCCTACCACCTTCGATACTGCCGAGGCCCCTTTTTCACCTTTTAATATTAATATCAGTCTCTCTTCAGTCGAATGGACAAACTGAGTGACTGAATCAAGAAATCGGCAGATTCCTATGTACTGTACCTACTGGAGCAACATTAGCCAGCTAACTTAAATAACATTAAAGGTGAAACGTTGTTTCTTGTCATTTTCTTCTTATCTTTCCAGGATTTCCACCAAATTTCAAATCATTATAAAAATGATTAATTTTAAAAATTACATTTAACATAAAACCAGGGTTAAATTCACATGGAGTCAAATGGTCTCACATGGATTATAAACTGTTGATTAAATTAAAAACAAAAAAACATTTTTATGTGCATGAAATACAATAATAAATCAAATGAAAAGATAATAAGTAAGTATTATCTATGTAAAATCTATGTAAAGTGGTAATCTATGTAAAAGGGTTTTTACAATATATATTTTATGAACTAAACAACCGTTCAAAAGTTTTGGGTCACTTTTGGACATTTTTGTCCATTAAAATGACATCAAATTTATCAGAATTAATTAACTAGTACCCGCAAAATACCAGTCTCGGCATCAACAGTAAAGAGGCGACTCCAGGATGCTGGCTTTCTAGGCAGAGCTGCAAAAAAAGGGTCTCAGACTGGCCAATAAAAAGAAAAGATTAAGATGGGAAAAAGAACACAGACACTGGACAGAGGAAGATCGGAAAAAAGTGTTATGGATAGATGAATCTAAGTTTGAGGTGTTTGGATCACAAAGAAGAACATTCATGAAACCAAATGAAAAGATGCTGGAGGAGTGCCTGACGACATTTCTCAAGCAAGGTGGAGGCAATCTGATGGCCTGGGGGTGCTTTTGTGGCGGTAAAGTGGGAGATTTGTACAACGTTAAAGGGAAGGCCATAACTCCATTTTGCAGTGCCATGTCATACCCTGTGGATAGTGCTTGATTGGAGCCAATTTCCTCCTACAACAGGACAATGACCCAAAGCATAGCTCCAAACAATGCAAGAACTATATAGGAAAGAAGCAGTCAGTTGTCAGCACAGTCACCGGATCTCAATCCTATTGACTTTGGCTTGACTTTATGGTACGTAAGAAGTGGCCATCAAGCCAATCCAACTTGTGGGAGGTGCTTCAGGAAGCATGGGGTGAAATCTTTTCAGATTACCTCAACAAATTGACTACTAGAATGGCAAAGGTCTACAAGGCTGTAATTGCTGCAAATGAAGGATTCTTTGACAAAAGCAAAGTTTGAAGGACACAATTCGTTTTTTTAATTCTTTTTTTAGTTTATTTCAATTAAAAATCATCAATTGTCAATGACTATATTTTCTACTCATATTTGCTATATTTCCTATTCAAAATCATTTAATGTATGTTTTCATGGAATACAAGGACATTTCTAAGTGACCCCAAACTTTTGAATGGTAGTGTACATTCATAAAAAAGCTGACAGTTCGGAAAGTAGTGACGTTTTAGGGAATTTTGGTGTACAGTCCGTAGTTCGAAAACAATCTTGTATCTCCTGAACTGTCATAGATATTTGAACAGTATTTTTTGTTTTTTATTTGAAAGTGGTTGCATCTGCCTGATCTTTTATTATCTTTAACTTGGGAAGGGTTCATTCCATTTCTCCCAAAGAAATGGAATAGCCATTCTATGGCCAAAATCTACCCTCCATCTCAGCACTTAAGCTGGCTAAAGGATAGTCTGAATATATACAGTTGCAAGAAAAAGTTTGCGAACCCTTTGGAATTACCTGGATTTCTGCATTGATTACTCTTCATAAAAGTCACAATAATAGACAAACACAATCTGAATAGACCAATAAGGCACAAACTTTTTTGTACTTTTCAAAATATTCTTGAAGACATTGAGTAATCATTCACAGTGCAGGCTGGAAAAAGTAAGATAACTCTTGAATTTAGTAACTTGTTGATCCTCTTTTAGCAGCAATAACCTCCACCAAACGTTTCCTGTTGCTGCTAATAAGACCTGCACAATGTTGAACCATTAATCCCTAGAAATATGTTTCAGTTCATCAATAGTTCTGGGTTCTTTTGATTGCACAGCCCTCTTCTGGTCAGGACTGACTTAGCCATTCCAAAACATGAATCTTCTTCCTTTTCAACCATTCTTTAGTTGATTTAGTTGACACCTCCAATCTCACCATAATTGAAACACCTGATTCCAATTTGCGTTTGGAGAAGTGGTTAACACAGAAGTTCACTTATTATATTCTGCCTGCACTGTTAATGATTACTAAATGTCTTCAAGAAAAAAAAACCTTTGAAAAGTACAAATGTTTGTGCGTTATTAGTTTTGTCAGATTGTGTTTGTCTTTTATTATGACTTATGAGATGAAGATAAGACCACATTTTATGAGTAATCAATGCAGAAATCCAGGTAATTCCAAAGGGTTCACAAAATTTTTCTTGCAACTGTAGGTTTTTAATCTGGTTTTAAATGTTGACTGAGCCTGACCTGGAAGCAGCAGGTACAGTCGTCACAGAGGGAACGCCCTCCACCGCCACGGTCTCCATGCGTGATCACCTTGGAAGCCTCAATTACTGAAGAAAAGGCACGTTGAAGCTTGTTTGAAGTTTGCTACCCATTATTTGGAGAAGCCTGTACATTACTGGGAGAATGTAGTGTGGTCAGACGAGACTTTATTTTCAGAACTTTTTGGCAAAAATACGACAAGCCATGTTTGGAGGAGAAATGGTTCTGCATATGACGCTAAAATACCATACCTACAGTGAAGTTTGGAGGTAGAAGAATCATGGTATGGGTCTGTTTCTCTTCTCATGGTACCGGCGCGATCCAAATCATCAAAGAAAAAATGAGTGAAGCCATGTACTAGGAAATTCTTGTGAAGAATCTGGTGTCATCCACCAGAACAATGAAGATGAGGCATGGGTGGACCTTCCAGCAGTACAACGATCCAAAACATACTGCAAAGAAACAAAATTGGTTCCAGAGGAAGAAAATAAAGGTATTGGAATGGCCCAGTCAAGCTCCAGACTTAAACCCAATAGGACATTTGTAGAAGGTACTGAAGATCAACATTCACCAGCGGGACCCCCGGGATCTTCAAGATCTTGAGACTGTCAGTGTAGAAGAATGGGCCAAAATCCCACCTGAACACTGTGAGAGATTACTTTATTCATACAAGAAGCATCTTGAAGCTATCATTGCACACAAAGGCTTCTCTGCAAAGTATTAAATAAAATCATGTTCAATCGTGTTCAATACTTTTTTCCAGTGTCATTTCTCTGTATTGCACATAATGTTTAATGGATTGGAATGTTATGATTTATTTAGCTGTGTGTCTTTATTGAGTTAATACTAATGTCTGCAATAATGATGACGTGTTGAATACTTCTTTCCCAGTGAGAAAATGTGGCCATAGGCTGGAGATAGACGTGGAATTCCAGAGTGTAACCCGTTACAAGAGTAGTGATTTAGAGGAGTGGTTGATTTTTCCATTATTACAGATTGCGAGTTATGACTACAAGACCACTAAGCTAACACCCATTTCCTAATTGAAATGGGCAAGGCTGGGGAAAATGATTGACACTTTGCGCTTGCACACAGTTAAACAAACAGCTGTTCAACTTTAACTGCATTCCCTTATAGATTTTTGTCATTTAATGCTGTTTTGTGAATTTAATTAATTTTTTGAGGTTTTGTTGAATGATACCGTTTTATGTCTTTGATGGTGCTATTGTAAAGTGTTTTTGTTATTCAGTCTTTGTCATTTAATTTTTTCATGTTCAACTCATATATAAAGCAGAGTGAATAAATGATAGTTCATCTACTGAATGATGGTTCATCCTTGTCATTCTGAGTAATGTACTCTGAGCATGTAAGGACTTTGAGAAGCCATAGCACAAAACAAGAGGGTAACAGACATGTATTCTCATTCATGAACTTAACACACAGATATCTGCCTCAACGACTGCTGAGCAGGCTTGTATAAATAATGTCAAATATGACTGCCATTACTCACCAACCAGGTTTTTTTAAAGTAACTGGCTTAAGGCTAATTTTCTTTCGTAATCAGTCAGTTACATAGTAACTTCAACAGTGTTGCTTCTGCATTTTTTGGCAAATATTAACTGTCTCTGTTGAGACATGCAATGTTGGGATTACTGCCCAACCAGGCTGGGATTAATCTCAGCCGCCTTGATCTAAGAGTCAGCTTACATGGAGCAGGAACGGTCAGATTCCAATTATGTGGAAAAAAAAAGATTTTCAAAACATTCAAAACACCGTAAGTATTGTGGCACAACAGTGGGTAGGAAATCTGTGTCACACCCCTATAAGACCAGGTAGCCTGACATTCAGAGCCTGAGAGTTAATTGCCAACAGTCCTCATCTGAGTTACTGGTACAGCTGGAGACAATGGTTCTGTCAGCCACAGCATAAAAGGCTGCAGGATTTTTGGGTCAGGTCTGTACATGAGGGGACCCCAAACTTTTGTGTGAGTGGTTTTGGCGTTTTTGACCCAGTTTTCGAAGAGAAACTGATTTGGTTACTGACCTTTGGAACTGTGTTTTGACCCTGGCTTTTGGATTTTCCTTTTTTGTACCTCTGCCTGAGAGTGTTTTCTTTTAAAAACATTTGTGGTTTCATCGATCCTGCAAGTAGCAACACGCCCTACACCCAGGGGGTTGCCTCATTATTTTACGGCCTCTTTTTATAATCATATTTGTGTAAATTACTAAAAATGGTTGAGATTTCGGTCTTTGACTAAAGCATGACCTCACCTGCCTTTAATATCTTGTGGTTTTATTGTATAGTTTGTTATTTTCCTTTTTGTAAAGCTCAATAAAGAATTTTAAGTGATGTGACAGTGATTAAGATGACTATTTCTGGTTCTGGTTGGCTGAATTCAGAATGTGGCCTATAGATCAGTCAAAATTAGGTACGTACGGTGGGTATAGAAAGTCACCACCAGCTTTTGCCTTATAGCCTGAAATGAAAACACATAAAATTTGACTTTTTCCTTTATTTACACACCGTAACCCACAATATCCAAGTGGGAACAAAAAACCTAAAAAAAAACTCTTAAAATTGATTAATATTGAAGCAATAAAATACCCTGTTTAGATTAGATGAAAACCCCCCTAACAATTAAGAATCCACTATGGGTGGAAAGTTGTGGATAGGCACATGTCAGGGGATGGATAGAAAAATATTTCAAAGGCTGTGTCTATCCCTCATGGCACAATTAAGGGCATTATTAAGAAGTGGAAGGCGTATGGCACCAGCCAGACCTTGCAAAGATCAGGCGGTTCCTCCAAGCTGGATGACTGGGCAAGGAGGAGACTGATTAGAGAGGCTACCAAGAAGCCAGTGGCGAGATTCAGGTCTTTATGGCAAAGACTGGTCAATATGTGCATGTGACCACAATATCACAAGGACTCCACAAATCTGACCTCTATGGGAAGAAAACACTCAAAAAAAAGCCACATCAAGTCTCATTTGAGCTTCGCTAAAAACATTTGTACATTGTACATTTCGAGGCCAAGTGGCAAAAGGTGCTGTGGTCAGATGAGACCAAAACTGAACTTTTTGGCCGGAACGCAAAACGATATGTCTGGTAAAAACCATCTTTCCACCCAAAGAACACCATGCCTACTGTAAAGCATAGCAGTGGCAGCATCCTGTTGTGGGGGTGTTTCTCTTTAGCAGGGACTGCAGGATAGAATATGTCTATCAGGATACATCTATGGCAGCATACAATGAGGGTGAGTGCCGGAAACAACACATTGCCATGAAGCTGGTCCGAACCCATCCCTCCCCTCTAGGGGAGAACCACCAATGTTGGTGTGACAACAGGAATGGTTCTCATCACCAAAACATTTCTAATAGCCACCGTCCCTTCACTGTCACAGTCCCCCTATTGACTATATGCAAGTTTGAATAAATACATTTTTAATTTTGCTTTAAATATAGAGACTATTCCATAGTTGTGGAGCTCTATATGTAAATGCTCTACCTCCAGATTTTGATTTGGTTATTCTTGGTGTATGTAGATTTCCAGCCACTTAGCGAAGTAATCTAGATGGAACATACGGGACTATAATATCTGTTAGATACGAGGGAACTAGCCCATATATAGCCTTAAAAGTTAACAAAAGTAACTTAAAATCATCCTGCTGCCTTATTGGTAGCCAATGTAATGAAGCCAACACTGGTGTGATGCAATCATATTTCTTCTGTCTATCCTAGAAGCTGCATTCTGGAACAACTTGTAATGTATTTGTGGCTGTATTTGAACCACCTAAAAATATAGCATTACAATAATCAAGTCTGGAAATAACAAAGCGTGGATTAATTTCTCTGCGTCCTAAAAAATGCCTAATCTTGGCAATGTTTCTCAGGTGGTAGAATGCTATTCTAGCAATATCTTTAGTATGATGGTCAAAAGAAAGATCTGGATCAATTGTATCTCCAAGATCTTTAACCAATACACTCTGTTCTATCAGCTTTCTATCTAGGTCCAGCACATAGTCATTGAGCCTTGTACGTTAGCCTTTTTGGCCAAGGATGATCATTGCTGATTTGTCAATAGGATATTCGAGGACATCCAATCTCTTCCGTCTTTCAAGCAAAGCTCCAATCTAGCCAACAGATCCTCACCCGTGCTCCCTGACAGATATACCTGCATGTCATCCACATAACAATGAAAGTTGATCTTGTGATATCATACTAAGGGGTAACATATACAAAGAGAATAGAAGGGGTCCCAACACCGAACTCCATATCTAACCGGAAACCGATCAGATGAGTCTTACCCAATTTTAACGAACTGAAATTTTTGTCAAATATGACCTCAGCCAGGATAGAGCTGTCCCTTTTATGCTTACGTGGGTATCAAGTCTTTTTAAGAGGATATGGTGATCTATAGTATCAAATGCAGCACTTAGATCAAGCAGTACTAAAACAGGCACCAAGTTATTATCAGATGCCATTCGAATATCATTATGCCCTGTTCGAAAACCTGACTGAAATGTTTCTAGCATATTATTCCAGTAACTGCTGGGCTACTACTTTCTCCAATATTTTCGACAAAAATGGCAAATTAGATACTGGCCTAAATGTTTAACATTGGTTTCAGACGTTACTGAGAGATTATCTTTCACCAACTTTGTTGGTTTTGGGTCAAGGAAACAAGCTGACAATTCTGATGAAGAGATAAGTTGTTCAATTTCAATAAGCTCAATAGGAGAAAAGCTATCAAAACATGTTCTGGAATTACTTTCCACGTGAGGTTCAGAGAAAACTTCTGCAGATGAGATCACCCTTATCTCAATTCTAATTTCTTCAGTCTTCTCAATGAAGAATTTGCGTGTCCTTGCTGCTATGATTCAGACTCTATCCCTTGATTTTTGGTTATTTGGGCTACTGTATCAAAAATAAATCTTGGGTTGTTTTTCTTCTTCTCAATTCGTTTGGAGAAGTATGCAGAGCGAGCAGCTACCAACGCACATTTGTAATTACGAACACTGTCTTTCCATGCAATACGGAAAACCTGTAGTTTGGATGTGCACCACTTGCGCTCCAGCTTACGACATTCCTGCTTGAGTTTCCACGTATTATCAGTGTACCACAGGGAGAATTTATTATGCTTTATTGTTTTCATTCACAGAGGAGCTACCAGATCTAGAGTTCCACTTAATGCTAGATATATAACTAGCATTTGATCCACTGAGGTAATACTATTGAATATTCTTTCCTCAGGTAAAACATTTGGCAGCTCTTTGATAAACTTTAGCATCGTACTTGGATTAATTGAACGACTCATAAACTGGTTTGATTCCCAGTACCTCTCCAAAGTAGCGTAATACAGTAGCTAAATCACTTCTTCAAATTAAATGATTTTAGTACCTCTTGTCCCACCCACTCCACCTTCTCTCGCTTAACAAATAATTGAGCGATATATGGGGTAGATAATATATCAGTAACCTTTACTTGATTTGAGTGGTGTGTGTGAAGACTACACAGACTAATAACCGCAAAGTGCACACCTTACCAGAAATACTGAACATTTACGCCCCAAATGAGTGACTCACTGAACGAGATTCAGATTTGAAAGATTGAAAGATTCGGAGATTCAAAGATTCAAAGATTCTTTCAGATTCACTAATCTTTCAGCCAGGCACAAATCACTCGTGGCTGTGCTGTGTTTGAGTCGTTGAAAAATGAGTTATATTTTATTCTCAAAAATGTATTTTATCTGTTTAAAAAGATTGGACAACGGAACATAAACATTGCCTGATTCTTCAACTGGTTGAGTAAATACCATATTTTCTTAGTATTATGTGTTTATGGAAATGTTAATAATGGTGGGGAGCAGAAACTACTGACGATGGCTGATGATGTCATTCCCTGGTGTTGGAGAGAGAAATGTAGTTTGTTTGGAATGTGTGTGGTCCCTACTACAACTTATTTGGAATACTTGCCTATATTTGCCTATACCCGCGCACATCCCACATGACTTCCGCAAATCATTTTGGGTCAATGCTTTTGTTTACAACATGCAGAAGGAGAAAGTGGCTTTATTCTCTCAAACTTCGCTGCTGTTTCGCAGCATTTTCCCAAAGTTGGTGTTCTATTAGCTGCTTGATTACGGAACTTGACATACATTTGCTGAACATCTGGAGTTTAACATCTGGAGTTGATGATTAAAATCAGTGTATTTTGTACTGGTCGGATTTTAGTTAGAAAGTTAGAAAGTTATGCTGCGTAAAACATCGACATCTTCAAAGTTTAGTTATGCAAACGCCATTTAAGGGATATTTTTGTTTATGTGTGCGCATTTATTCAAGTATTTCAAATACATCTTGCAAATGAACGTCTTACGTTTTTGATTTCGACTACATAAAAAAATGTTAAACCCCAAAAGAGCCATTGATGTAGCATCGTTTTATGACTTAAAAAACACCTTTTTAACTCGTGACGGCATGTTGGTCAGGCTCAATACTGTCAGCTGCCAGTGTACTGTAAGTTCTCACTTAATGTCACAATTAACAAGCCTGTTGCTGGCAATCTCAGCTAATAATAACAAATGTGATACAATGACAAGCAGTCATTTTCCCAACTAGGCTCAATAATTTATATTTCATACTTATACTTTCAATTTAAGCTCCCTCCTGCCATCTGCCCTTTTCAGTTTTCCTCTCCTATTGTCTGCCCTTTGTTGCGGTGTAGCTCGCCATCGGACAAAATCGATGTGAGGCCCAGCTTCTGTAGTCCCTCCACCGCTTCCCATCCTGTGGTGAAAGCCTTTGGCCTACCCTGCAGGTGAACCTTCAGTAACTAGGAGTAATCACTAAACGCTGGAAGAGAGATAACAGGGTTTTTATTTTCTTTCTTTTTTTATTCCTTACCCCAGCAAACAAAGTTAATAATAATTTGTTAGTTGTATATCCAGTTATACTTTTTCTGAGAGACTGTGTTCAAAATGGACAAGAATGTAAAATAAATAGACAGGGAGATCAAAATTACAGCAAATTCTCTCGGTCAGAAAAAAAATAAAATAAACTAATGCCCTGCCAGTCAGAGTTACATTACATAAATTCAGAAATAAATACAATGTAATTTTTTATTATAATAGATTTTTTTGATGGCACTTTAGAAGTCAAATAGGCCTCTACAATCTAAACTTTCTAAACTAGGCCTCATCACAAACGTCATCACAAAAGAACTTTGGGGCCCTTGGTTGGTTTTTAGAGCAGTAAACTGTGTGCATTTTCTAGTTTCAGAGGTAAGTTTGTTGATAGTTTAGGATATCTTTAAGGAACTTTTCAACTCACTGTACAGTGTCCCCAGTTTCTGCATTTTCCGCTACCTAATCTTTATAGTTTACTTTTCTCATGAAAGTCCCTTGCAACTATCCTCAAACTTTCTGTCTTTCTGTAGCAGATATGAGGAGCCAGTCATTGGAAATATAGGTGACACTGTACCAATCCCTTAAAAACTGAAGAATCCCATTGAAGACCAGATATTTGGCATCCTATTTCTAGTCCTGGTCACCCCTTCTGACATTGGCCTAAAGAAGCGGGCCTATAATTGGGGCACTGCTGTAACTTGCCTTATTTTTGCCCCTGTCATACCTAAACTTGACTGGGTGTGGACCTACAACCAGGTCAAGGGTGGACAAGAGTGGGTCAACGGCAGCTCCCACCCCTTTTTGTGCAGTGTTTGGCACCCCTTTTTGGAACTGTATGTGGGGTCCCCTTTCAAATTCAAAATACTAACTAACAATGATGGGTAATTTGCCTTTAACAATCCAGAACTTTAGAAGAATTTATGAGAAATCTTGCAACAAGAGCGTCTGGCTTTCTGTGTCAGCGTTCCTATATCACTCACCATAATCAGACATGGCACAGATTTAGCTTGTATTTTAACATATTTTTTTTTATTAAGACACTTTCCTTTTGAAAGGAAGAATGCTTGGGGGTTATACCCTGTTATTCATTAATGGTTAATGTAATGCCTCAGTCAGCATGGTTTTAACAAGACATACATTTTATTTGAAGCAGACTAAAGGAAAGTTGCCTCCAAATTCCCGGCTGACTCTTGTGACTCACTGTAAAACTCAGTATTCATATTTTCCCAGTAAGTCATATTGCAAACACGAGCAAAACCCAGCTTCATGTATTTCAGAACACAGAAGCATTCCATCAGTCCCATGTCGACTTAAGTATAGCAAGAATAAAGAAATACGGAACCAAACAGTATGCTGCTAAATTGAAAGGTTATAAGAACTGTTCATTGGCTAAAAACAAACCCAAAAAATCCATCCAAAAAAGCAAATTTCAGCTTTATATCCGCTTTACCTTCAATAGATAAAGATACTACGAGCATTTTAAAATAACTGCCCCACCTCCGCTGCAAATCTGGGGTGTCTGAAAAGTGGAGAGTAAACGCTTCTTTCCACAGCATTCATTCTGAGAAGCGCTCCACCCCCATGTCTCACTGTGGTGGTGAGTCATACTGTTCAGATGTTGTGACTCTCCCAACTTTTTCCATTAGGCAAAATGATTTCCTTGTGGTTGTGTAAACACAGTGCAAGAACAGCATGTGCGCACAATAAGCATTTATGTACTCCACTTTCTGGATAATATATAAGTATAATATATTTCTGGTTATTTCTGTATTGCTTTTTCTGAGAATAGAACCAGATTTCTTGCTAAATAAATAGCAAGAAATCTTCCCACATTTTCCCACCTTATAGAAAATATAAAAAAATGTAATGTAATTTAATGTAAAGGAAAGTTCAATACATCAGGACTATGTCAAAAAACAGATTTGAAATTTGTCTTGTAGGAATGTTTGAAGAAATAAAAGGAAATTGCTTTGCAGGAATTCCTAGCCAGAGTCACTACCCACCCCCTACCGCCCCCCACTACCAACACCCCTTATGTTTAGGCTGGTCTGAGAATGTGACAAAAGTCTGTTTTGTTTTCGGTTTATTTCCCCATTTGTCACACAAGACAGCCTCTTTGGCAGTCTATTTTAACACAGCCGAGAAGGGGGTTCAAAAATACGTTTACGCTCTGTGTGGGATGTGAAATCACTTAACCAGCAGTGTCCAGTTAATCACATTACCCAGCTGCAGGGGAGTTCAGAGTCAGATGTTCCTTTGCATAAAACACAAACTGATTATTAACCCGATTTTGATTGAATAAAAATTGTCTATATCTATCTTTGCTTTTAGCACAGCATTAAAAGTCTGACAAAGGTCTTTGGCTGAACAACTCCAGTTAAGCCAAAGATATACTCTTCCTACAAAATGTGAGTAAATTTTTTTTTTAAGTTTGAAACGGTGAAAAAACATGAAGGAAGCAATCCATTATTGTTTGGTAACTGAGATTCCTCCTGCAGCAGAAGGTGAACATGTGTGGATACTAAAGCACACAACATATCAAAGAGACTTCCTTTGTTCACGTAAGGGAGCCCTTTAGCAGGGCTAAAAACAACACCGACACAGAAGTACTGCAAGTTTCCAAATCTTATGAACAAAGTTGCCTGTTTCATGGCCAGACAATGTAATCATCATCAGCTACCATGGTAACAGAAGGTCACAGTGGAGCCAGTGGTGGTAGTTAATTATGCCTTGGCCTCAGCTTACAGTTTTTTAAAACGGGTTAAAAAAAAACAGAAAATTTAACAAAAGTTTGTGACAAAACAAAGTAAAAATAGCCCATATAGCACTGGATGGGAGTACAGCAACCTATTTAAATTTAAATGGCTTAGGTCAACAGTGAGTTAATGTTTGAGCCTCCGATATTGCAGCTGTTTACTGCAGACAAGCCAGTTTTGAGTGTTCACTGCATTGCATGGAAAAATAATTAGCATTTTGAAGTCTGGGTCCATGTGCTATAGCGATTTAGAGTAGTGGAAGAGGCTGGCCCTGTAACATGCAGGAGATAACGGGAAATTTCCACTAGCGGAAATTAGCTCACCACATACATTGCCGTGGAGAATTCAAGAGGGACTTTGCCAGGGCAACGCTAACCTCTTAAATGGAAAACAGATCCACATGTTCATGTTCACAGCATAACCTTTGAAACAGCATGGTTTCCTATTTAGGTAACATACATTTTATTTTTTACAATAACATTAGGACAGTTTAAAGAATTTTTTAAATAATATTTTTATATCAGAGACAAACTTTCCATCCACCAGACTTCACCTGTATTTTCCAGTTTAATGGTAGCCTTCCAGTTGTAATTGAATTTGAATTTTTCAGATAATCAATCTGAATGCGCTTTCACGTTATTACCCACAGAGTAACAAAGGCCACAGACAACATGATAGCTTAGGACAACGTTTATATACCTGAAACAAATCTCACACTGCAATTCCGCAAATCGATGACAAATAACTACATATATTTTATATTCTATTTATATAAGCTGAAAATGTTGGTTATCATAGCACTTTATTATTAAGCAATGTGTATCCCCATGTTTTTAACAATGTCATATGCAATTTACAACACAGTTATTATGCTTTATTTATTTGAGTCCCAATTTAAAAGCAATGGAAACGCAGCTTTTTGGGTTACTCCTTGTGTTCTTGTATATTAACTAAATAATGTGAAAAGTTATTAAAATCTAAAAATAGATCTAAAGAAATAGTGAAGAAAACAAAAAAATAATGTTGGTACTTCATGCTATATAGATAATTTTACATTTATTAACCAGAGAGTTAAAATAATCCCTTTTTTAAACTATGCATAACAGCTGCAAATCTTTATATTTCATTATATTTTTGGTGGGTTGCAAATTGCCTATTCCATTTTCCTTAAATAGCATAATTCATGATAATCATAAGGAACGTGACAGCGTAAAAACTATGTTACAAAATTAAATCTATAAGACAGGCCACAATTTCAATGGTAATGACTGTCAATGTGGTGGGCCATCTGTTCTAAGTTCTTAAATATAAACACTCCATCAGATGTTACACATGACTGATAGGATCTTATTTAATGTATTTTTCTTTTATTTAAGGTTCCTTATACCTTTTTTTTTACTCTCAAAATTGGAATTGGCTATTGTGCTAGTTCAAGTTGGTGCATAGCCACCACAATAAGTCCTGCCAACACAAGGGTGAGGAAGTAAAATTAGTCTCCTCCAATTCAGCCGTCTTTGAGACCCCCCACACCTCATTTATACTCTGCAGGCAGCACCACCCCTACAAGAGGTTCAGTAGCGATTGGAGGAGTGGCAATTCCCTCTTGTCTCTGCTGGCCTGCGGGTCCCCAAAAAAACAACAGGAGACTATGGTTAGCCCAGCAATTTCACCCAGCCCAGCCGATGTTCTGTCATTTATGCTGTCTCAGTCAAAAATACAAATGATCTGAGCTGTGAATGAATACCTATACTGAATGAGCCACTCTCGAAGCTTGGGTCGCATGTTTAAAGTCTATTTTTAAAAGAATGTAAAATAGTTTTCCCAGTAATTTACAAAACATGTAAACGGCAATGGTTAAGCTAAAACTGAAAGGATATTCAGCTTTCTTATAGTGTATCAGCTCTGGCTAAAAAATTGTTGAAACAAATATTTTGGCAGGCGTTCCCTTGGAGACCCAGACCTTACTAATTATTTCCATCTCAACAGTCTAGAACTGACTCCTGTGTGATTCAGCATAGGTCTTCTAGTGCATCCTCCAATTACTTGCCGGATTTGCAACAAAAAATGTATGCATGGTGGATTTCTGAAAGTGCAGATAGATAATTGATTAATTTTTTTCAAAAACTGTCATTCAGACAGCAGGCCATCTGTAAAAAATCAAGCGAGGTGACTGGGAAGCCAAAGGTGGGTGTGGCTGGTGAAGAGTCCTCCTGCCCCCTTCTTCTTTGTGTAGTGTAGACACAGTTGGTGCTGCAGAAAATTTTGGAATCTCCTAGAAACATGCTCAAAGAAGAACTTTAAAAAGTCAGATTAAATCTCTAGCTACACAGTTCAATATAACTTCAATGTAATGCATACATTAATCATGTTAGGTGCAGTCCTTAAAGGCTACAGATAACTCATTCGTACAATTAACCTTGATATTGTGCCTTGCCTCTAATACAGATTGGCAGATACATTATATCCCCATGGTCTTTCTAATTGATGGTCAGACCTCCTTCATCAATAAGAGTCTGCAGAATCTCAAAAGAAGATCTCACAGGAGACATGCCGAGACCAGAAGGAAACAGGCAGGGACAAGAAAGAAAAAAGGAGGGAGTCATTTGGCTTTACCGTAGGCCCCGCTTCTGAGTCAGGTGACTAAATCCTTGGAAGATTCGCTAACCAGCATTGAAAAGAACAGAAATTTAAGAATAAAACTGATGCTCGACTACAACAGCATAAATGTGTTCTTCCTCTACCACACTCCTACTCCTACGCTTGTTGGAAAAAATTTATGTGATTAAGTTAACAACTTGAGAGCACAGTTTACAGCCGTTTCTGCATATGAGGTTCTGTGTGAGATCTTGAGCGGGTCATGGTGAGAGCCATAAAACCAATTTAAATCTTTGCCCTTTTCTTTTTAAACTCTAGATATCTCTGACCATGAAAACAGACAAATTGTCCTGCTTAGCTTTTTAAATTCCTTAGAGCATAACTAAGTGCTTGTCCTCATGAATCCCACTACCTAACAAGACAACATTTCAAAGTACTGTCTAAATTCATTAAAATGTCTAAATTCATTACAACTTTGTATTGTATAATTTCCTTAAATGAGGATGATTTTTCTTTCCAGGAACATCTTGGAATTCCTTTCCATTAAACCCAACAATTAGATATCAATAGTTTCTAGGTCAGACTAACAAAAGAGCTGCTTTGTTGGTTGAAAGTGTTCAATATGTATTCATCTCCAACATTCCATTAATATGTTTATGTGTATTTTAAGCGCTATAGTCTTTGCACCAAATCTGAGCCACTTCTGTCTCTACTAATATTTAGTACACTGGGGGCTAGGTCTACTACAGGCACCCATGGACAAAGGAAAAGTTTAATACTTTTCCAGCTGTATTTTATGTCCTGTGTGGGGGGGGGGGAAACATGTTTTCTCCTTAAGCCATGTGCTATATATAAATCTCACTTACCAAATTTTTTTTTAAACATAAATTTAAATAAATACATTTCTGTATATGGTGTAGTGGGACTTAGTGGTTGGGCATGATGGTGTGTGTTGTTCTGTGGTATAGTGTGTGGTGTTGGTGTCTAGTATGTGGTATGGCGTGCATGAACTGGCACCTGATCAGTGGAGCAGCAAGCAAATCATACAAACTGTAAGCATTTTTCTAAAGATGATTCGAGTGCAGCAGGGTATATGATATGGTGCGTTACGTTGTGTAGCGTGTGGTGCGGTGGTACAATCAGACAATTTCAGACAAAATCAGACAATTTTATCTGAATCTTATTAAGATTACATTTTCTTGATTTGTTGTCCATTGCTGCTTACTGTCAACAAGAAGAACTGTAAATGAAGGACTGATGTTTCCTCTGTAATGCTTATTGATTCTAGGCTGTAAGCCATGTAAAGATAAGTTTGGAAAGACAAGAAGGGAAAGAAAAGGGATGACTTTTTTGCCTGATTTAATCAGATCAATGTGTGCTAAAGACAATAGGATAGAAAAACACATGACAAATAAAATAAGTCTGTTTATTAATTACATTTATAAAATCAATTAATTAATTAATTAATTAATACAAGGCTCACTTATTTTGCAGACTCCAGTAAAACAACAACTGATCTTAAATTAATCTTTGCTCGTCTGGAATTTGTTTGTGTAACATGTGTGACTAAGGCTCTGGTCCAGATATGACAATGAGGGACTAGGAAGTTTAAAAGACATTTGGGCTGTATTATAATATATATTCGGTCAAAAACATTAGCATCCCTCTGCCTCTGGCAGATTTACACACAGTTTGGGATCTTAGACATACTTTTCCACTCAAAGCTTCTCCTTTTACTGAACACCAGCAAAAGATTCCTATTCCTCTGACTCAAGGTTTGGGGGAAGCCTTTCCCTTTAGAAATAATCCTCCCCCTCTACTCAATGGACAATGTGTTGCCTCCTCCCGCTCTTTGGTCCCTCCTCCTGGTTTGTTTCTCCATTGTGAGTCCTGTGGAATGTCTAGGAAATCAGGGATCCCACATGAATAGATATGAATTAAATAAATGGCAGAATTCATCACATATCACACTGATCTAATGAATGATGAGTTTAGTATTAGTTTAGGAACTTTAAGGCAGTTGACAACACTAAAATTACAATAACGTAAGAAATAATAATCAAACTGTGTTGGTTTACTGGCAGCCTGTTTTCCATATTATTGTTTTATTTACTTCTAAAAAAGTACCTTCCAGACATTTTTAGGGCTTCTGCCCTTTACGACTGTAATAAAACAGAAGTTGTATGGCTCTGCTTATCAACCATTTTGGAGGGGGAGAACATTTTTTAAAATATTTTTCAGTGGAGGGGTGATGATGCTAAAAAAATGCTTAAGATCTTCATTTAACTAGAAAGGTTGTTTACTGTGGGAAAAATCTAAGGGGATGGTTATGAGGGAGCTCTCACAAAGGGGAGGAAAATTAGGGTTAACAATGTTCTTATTTAAAGCTGTGACTCTGACAAAAGGAAGAAAAAAAGTGCTTACAGAGCCTGGGTTGGGCCTGGTGTCAGCACATAGGGAGGGGATCATCCAATTACTTCATGGAGCAGCAATAGCTCCAAACTCCAAACTTTTCATCCACCCTTTTCCCTTTTCTGCACATGAGGAAAGCTCATGTCTGACTTATAGACATGATGAGCGTTGTCCATCCCAGGACTTTTTTTATGCTTCTTGCTGTTACCATTTCTCTGGTTTTACTTGTGAGATGTCAGGAGGGAAACAGTGGTAAGTAACATATTTATACTGGTTAACTCTCAATGAATGGTGCTAATTGTTATTCCAAGGGAAGTTTTGCGATGCTATGGACTTTAAACATTGCAAAGTGCCTTGCAGTACAAAGTCTTGTATTTCAGGTGTTCAGTGTTTTAGGCTTTTGTTCTTTGTTGTGTTTCTATTTTTAAAATCATCATTTGATTGCTAGAACTTCATTGTCATGAAGAAATGGAACAATCGCTAAGTTAGAAAACATTTACATTGTTTTTGTTATTTGTTTCGGTGTTGGGCAAAATCGTTCAATTTAGTAGGTAAGTTTAGTAAGGATTTGATCACTGGTTTAATTTTCTCAGCCAGTGACTTTACCCCTATTTTCTAAACATCTGACAATAAGGAATGGTTATGTCACTGCCGGTCGACAGAAAGCATGCCAAACACTGGGAACACTCCCAGACTGACACAGGTCTTTTCTCGTTACATTATAAGGTTCATTAAGTGTTGCTCACCATCTGCAGAGCCTATTTCAACACTAGTCGTTATGTGCTTTAAAAGGAACATAGCTTGGATTTTAATTTACGAAGGATGTAAAAACACAATGGAAAATTTTAAAATATTTTACACCTTGTAATTCAATGACTGAGTGCGTTAGAGAATGGTGAATGAGAATGTAAATATAGGAAAACATTTTAGTGGCCTGACAGATGATGCTTTCATGATTCCTTTTCACACTTGTGTTCGCATTCAGCTATATTGCTTTACTATTTTATATATATATTTTTAATCAGTACAAAATCCCAGACATTTTTTCCCCACTTTCAGATGATCAGCTAAAGTATCGATTGGAAATTGTTTGATACCCTGTAGATACATTTACTGTGTAAAAGTCGATTTATAAAAGGCTTGTGAGATCACCCTATTTTTGCATTTAATGACTTGTTGGACCCCTGGATGTGTTCATCGTTAGATTGTTTCTCTGAAAATGAGTCTTTCCTGGGGGGCAAAAAGAAAGTAAAAAGCCAATTACATGTCTCTAAGTCTCTAAGGAATATGAGTATGCAGATCCCCATTTGGCCAAATCTGGATGGATGGATGACTGATTTAAAGACTAAAACGTAAACCAAAGCAGTAAAATTTACAATGAAGATGTGAAACCGACACCTAAAATTACTCTTTTTGTAATAGTTAGGGGGGAAGTTTTTAACAAATGAACAAACTAGAGGATTGTTTTCAAGTTTTTAAACTATTACTGTCAGATTCAAAGTCCATGAAGTTTCCTTTTTAATAGAGAGTATGTAACAGATAATGTTTACATTTCATGAGTTGGAGCTAAAGTTGATGCTTTTACAGTCCACAGCCTTATCTAGTTATTTCTGTACGTACCACTTTATGGCTTGGAATGAATGTAGGGTTTCTAAATGTATCATATATAATAAGTTAGGGTGTGTTGGTGCCATGTACAAGCCACTGATTTGGTATTGTGGGAAAGCTGAGGGAAAATGACAGACACACCCTAACATACAATATATAAATGTGTTTTATTTATGTTTACGCAGATTTTTTTTATTTTTTATACTGCTCCGTCTAATTTCACCTAAATAGACCGAGAATATTATA
>JAOYSI010073294.1:9316-20124 GCA_025775065.1 Hiodon alosoides
ACCCAGCAGTTTGAGTCCTGTTCACCCAACAGTTTGAGTCCTGTTTACCCAGCATTCTGAGTCCTGTTTACCCAGCAGTTTGAGTCCTGTTCACCCAGCAGTTTGAGTCCTGTTTACCCAGCATTCTGAGTCCTGTTTACCCAGCATTCTGAGTCCTGTTCACCCAGCAGTTTGAGTCCTGTTCACCCAGCAGTTTGACTCCTTTTCACCCAGCAGTTTGAGTCCTGTTCACCCAGCAGTTTGAGTCCTGTTCACCCAACAGTCTGAGTCCTGTTCACCCAGTAGTCTGTGTCCTGTTCACCCAGCAGTTTGAGTCCTGTTCACCCAGCAGTTTGACTCCTTTTCACCCAGCAGTTTGAACCTGTTCACCCAGCAGTTTGAGTCCTGTTCACCCAGCAGTTTGAGTCCTGTTCACCCAGCACTTTGACTCCTGTTCACTTGGCATTTGGACTGTGTGAGGCTGGCAGCAGTTCTTGTTGTCACAATAAGGTGACATATTGTGTTCACATTTCCCAGCCATGTCAAAGAACGCATGCATTATTCTCCAGCACCAATTAAAAAACAATTCATTACATATTACATGTGAGAGGGCACCTGCAGGTGTGGATGTTGGGACTGGCTTATGGAACTGGCAATGGCTCGGTCAAAGGGGGAGGTGTATTAGGGGAATGGTGTGTGTATGGGGTGATATCCAAGCTTACGAAAGAGGGTAAATTTAGGAATTTAGGCACAGGGCCAAATCGTTCAGGGCCCCGTGTCAGCTCCCAGGGAGAAATGGGAGGTGGGCTGGGTGGAGGGGTGGAGGGGTGGAGGGGGCCTGCCAGATCACTCCCAGAATATTTACCAGAATAGACACAGGGCTCGGGTGTCCACGCCTGGCGCACTGAAATGGAAAGTTGGAAAAGTAAAGATTAGGGATTGGGTTTCCCCCTCTCTGTGTACGGGACGGGGGTCCGTAGGTGCCCGGGAAGGAGTGTTGGGTATGAGCCCATCGTCTATATTTCAGGCAGGGCCCTGGAGCCACCAGACAGTGACCGACAGACCGACAGACAGACAGACAGACAGACAGACCTGTTAATAGGAAATGTACATCTTTCGGCGAGACTCTGACATAGAGGGGAGCGAGGAGAATCAGATTTCATCCATCTGATTTTAATTTTAAAGTAGTCATGATTGTCATTTACCCTGAATCTGCCACTGTTTCGCTCTTACGCAGGACACAAAGTGATCCTCAGTTTCTCTGAGCTCCACATCCATAAACTCTCTTAGGGGATCACAAACGAGAAATGAACTGTTGATACCAGAAATAGTGCGTAAGCAGAATTTACATCAAAGGTATCTTGTAATTGTAATTCGAATTTTGTCATTTCCTTTTAAAATACATGATAGAACTATATAAATGACCAGTATATTTTATTGGAAAAACTTGCCATGAAAAAAAAAGTTAGTGTGTCACGAACTGATTTGAATCTCTCATAAATCTGTGTTTGCTGTAATCATATTCACACCGCCTGTTTGTTGGTTTTGCGAGTGGCCACGGAGCAATGCAGCAGCTGAATACGAGGGGGCAGTCAGTGCCCGACCCCCGGCCCCCCTCCGTCAGGCCGGGAGCAGATTAACATTCCAGACGATCCTGGGAGCCCAATCTCCCCTCGTCCCATGCCAATGCCAAGCGGTTATGATTATTATGGTAACGCGTCCATTTCTCCAGGAGTCTGGATCCGGTTGCAGAACGGGGAAGAGGAGGGTAGGAACCACACTGCCAAATAAAAAAGCGACCCCGGAAATCCCTGGAAATTCTCCCCGTTACGGCACTCCCCGAGTCCCGTTGGGTCGGCTTTCTCCCCATTATCCCCTCTTTGGTGTGCGGTGAAATGGTGCATTCAAAAAATGGCAGCAGTTCCAGAAGGTAGACTGAGATGGCAAATTGTCCAAACCGTTAATCAGCCACAGTGTTAGCCCAGCGTGGAGGGATGACCGCTGGGCTGAACCCCCGAAGGGGAGCTTAAGAAAACGGGTAACATGTGAAAACTGCAAGTAAGGTGAGCTGCCAAGGACAGGTGCGCTGAGTAAGCAAATGGGAATGAATTATTTTGGCTGGGCTCACAAGCTGGTGCGATAACTTTCATTTTGTTTCCACTCTCTGTTTTAACTCAATTCTCAGTCCCTCACTTTTAGCTAAGCATTAAATGCTGGACTTCACCTTCCACTGCCTTTTTAATCCAGTGTGTGTTATCGTCTGCACACTTAGAAGTTCACCAACAGGCATGCACACATGCACGCAGTAACTCACACAGGCACACACACTCAGACACACTCACACACACACACACACACACACACATACTCAGACACACTCTCACACACACAAACACACATACTCACACACACTCTCACACACACACACACACTCAGACACACAAATGCACCACACAGACACAATCACACTCAGACACACGCACACTCACACTCAGACACATGCACACACACACTCACACTCAGAGACACACACACACACACACACACAATCACACTCAGACACACGCACACTCACACTCAGACACATGCACATACACACTCACACTCAGAGACACACACACACACACCCACACTCACACTCAGAGACACACTCACACACACACTCTCACACACGCACTCACGCGTTCCCATTGTTTGCAGCAGGTGGGACGGTAGACATGCTGGTCTGTGAGAAATGATCACCCAGGCGACCAGGCGGCTGTGGCCAGGCAGCTGGCCATGAAGGAACCTGTTAGGGAGGACTTTAATTATGGCGAGGTGACAGTTTGACGAGGGACCAGGCAGATCGGGGCACGGGATCCTAATGCTCAGAGACTGTACTGGGTTACCTCAAGGGGTCGAGGTGAGTGCTGGGGGGATGGGGTGAAGTTCTGTTTCCAAATCAAAAATATCATAAAAAATATTCTTTAGTTGTGCGTATTACAAAGACTGTGTTTTGTTTAGATACAGTGTAAGTGAGGAATCACATGATCAGTCTTCTGTAAATCTCCAAAGGGTTGTGTGTGTGTGTGTGTGTGTGTGTGTGTGTGTGTGTGTGTGTGTGTGTGTGTGTGTGTGTGTGTGTGTGTGTGTGTGATCTTAAAGGTTTCATGTAAGTGTACGTTTATGGGCATGTTTTATGAGACACTGTGTTTTTTCTTGACATGCATGAGTGCATGAGTAGAATTAGTAGAATTCTGGGTGGAGTTCTGTTCGGTGGCAGCTGTAACCAGCAGAGACCTGCGAGTGACAGGATGAGGGATACGATCTCCCCCATGGAATACACACATGCACACAAACACACACACATGCATACGCAAACATACATGCACACAAACAGACACACCCACACAAACACACACACACACACACACGCACACGCACAAACACACACACACATGCACATGCAAACAAACACACACACACACATGGACACGCACAAACACAAACACACACACGCACAAACATACACACACACACACGGACACGCACAAACACACACACACACACACACGCACACAAACACACACACATGCACACACACAAACACACACACACACACACACACATGGACACGCACAAACACACACACATATACACACACTCACACATGGACACGCACAAACACACACACACACACATATACACACACTCACACATGGACACGCACAAACACACACACACACACACACACATATTCACACACTCACACATCTCTCCTAATACAGGCATGGAGAGAGAGTCAGGGTCTGCGGGGGCAGGGCATTAAGGCAGGGACTGGGAAAAAACAACCCCAACGTGACCCTACAGTGGGCTGCCTGGTTGGGTGGGGGACGCTGCTTGTCTAGTCACTTATTATTGGGTGTAGCTTTCTGTCCGCGCTATCTCGCTGGGTCAGTTAACAACAATGTGTAGCTAACTGTGACAATTTCCTTTTTAGTCACACTGTGTGGAGGGGGAAATAAGGTTCTCTTGTGGAACTCTGTTGTCCCTCAGGACAGTATCTCAGGACCTTTACCATGTCCTTTTTCCTGTGTGGGGACAGGCTCCTTCCTTTGACCCTGCGTGAGGAGCGCAGGGGCTCTGACGTCAACCCGAGCCAGCGTGACGCATTCTGCCGGGATGCTGGAAGGCCTCTCAGACATACACCAGGTACATTATGTGCAGGGATTAGCTTGTGTACATCGGCTGTGCATAGCTGCGGTCTGAACAGCTGTCGCTACCAGAAACCCTAGCCCCCTGGCCAGCTGGCACTACGGAGGAGAGGAGAGACGGCCCCTGCTTGTACCTCTGCAGCAAGAGCTGGAACTGCAGAGGACAGGAGAGATGGTCCCTGCTCATATCTCTGCAGTAAGAGCTAGTTCTGCATGGGGATAGGTGAGAGGGGCAGACGGTGGAGGTTGCCAGCTGGGAGCCGTGGGGATAGGTGAGAGGGGCAGACGGTGGAGGTTGCCAGCTGGGAGCCGTGGGGATAGGTGAGAGGGGCAGACGGTGGAGGTTGCCAGCGGGGTGCCGTGGGGAACACCCAGCTCACTTGTATACATTCCATCCCGGATGCCATGACTGGATTAGCTCATTGTCAAGAGTGGCAGGGCCACATGGGCACAGCACTGGGTTTAGATTGATGAGCAGACAACCGAGGTAGGGCGTGAGAGACCTCCAGGTACTGGCAGACAACAGAGTCTCCTTTTCTGATTGTGCCCTGTTTTCCTTTAACATCCCGATAATCAAATGCAACTGGGTTGTGTTTTCCCTTGACACAGGAAGCCCCGTGGGGAACGGACACTGGTCAACGCCTTCTGCTTCTCCCCTGCACACACACGCATACGGCCACACACACACACACACACACACACACACACACACACACACACACACACACACACACACACACACACACACACACTCATACAGCCACACACAAATGCATACGGCCATACACACATGCATACGGCCACAAACACACACACACACATATGACCACACACGCTAGCACATACACAGACACACAGGCAGACTTGCACACAAACACACACACACACACATACAAATTCAGCTACCTAAAACATTCAGTTGATACCTCTGTCTCCCCTGGGGCCAAAGGTTATTCCTCCCTGCTGGACTCATGTTGCAAACCAGCCATATCTGTCAGTAGACCCTTTATCAGTCTGTCTGAGGGCACACTTCAGCCCAGCTGAGTAAGAGTGTGAAGGATCATATCTCACAAGGTCCTTCTCTAAGTCTGTGTCTACGTCTCGGTCTTAAAGTGGCCTGAGATTACGGAATATCAGTTAATACCCCCAAGCAGGTGGGTATCTGTGAGGGAAGCTATTATGAGCACAGAAAAAATAACTGAATGAAAGAACTTCCTTTTTTTTTCCTCCAAAAAATCTGCTCAATATAGAACAAAAGATGTGATGTTTTGTCACTCTGTATTGATAAGAAATTGTCATGAAGCAAAACGGAAATATAGCAGATGGTCTTAGTGTCCGTTTCCCTGTCAGTTCTACTGCCAGGGCTGGGAAGCCAGGTTGGTTTAATTTCAGACACACACATTGAGCGAGTTTCCCTTAAAATATTACGCAGATACACTGCGATATTCTCGCTTAATTTGGCATTGAGGTAAAATGTAATCAGAAAAAGAGAAGGGGTCTTGTCAGATAAATAAGCTAAGCCATAAAGCAGACGTGTCTTCATCTTTGACCTCTTACTGCTGACCGGATTGGCTTCTGCCCATGACAAATGGATGCTAGGTCAGGTCAGAGGTCAAAGGACAGCCAGTTTGGGGCTATGATTGGTTCTAGTAAAGAAACACACCGTGAATGGCAACTCAAATAACGCATCCGTATCCCTCGGCCCTCGGTCCACGTTTGTCATAGTGTAGAATATGAGGCTTCAGAAAATCCAGGGACTCTTCCACTCAAGTTCACCACAAGGCCGAGATTTCCCATTTGAAAGTGGTCCATCAATCCTGGCGATTGTCTGTCCCGGTTCCTCCGCGGTTCGTAATGCTCAAATCTTTAATAGGAGCCTTTCGTTAGCAATTCAATTTTCCCTTTTAAATTACCCTCTAATCCACACCAGCGTACACGAGCATCTCTTCAAATTTGCCTGTTGGAAGAGAGGGCTGGAGAAGGGAGGATACAGGCTAGTTAAATCCAAAGCGAGAGGGGGGCAAGGCTATTGCTTCCCATTTCAGGTCTCTATGTTTAGTTCAAACAATCAAATTGGAAAAGGATAATTAAGTATTAAGTGTTTTTTTATCCACTTAAGGCAGAGGAGTGTCATGGTCTGGCACACTCCTGGGAGCTGATACCACTGCCAAAAATCATGAGCTATCGCCGAATCAATGCCGACCGTCACACGCACACACGCTCACGCAATCATCCAATCACCCACAAACGCACAAACCCATCCACACAGCGTTGCCTATATTCTTTTGCTTTTGCTGCCACCAGGTGGTCGTATTTTGTAAATTAAATTCAAGGACACAAATGTCAATAGATACGTGGAAATGGTTTCATGGCCTTAATAACTGATGGTTTCAAAAACGCTGAAGTTGGAAAGTGAAGGAAATAATTATTGTGTTCATTTCTGTATTAAAATTATTATAATTTCTTACTTTATGTTGTTTAGCACAGTTTTGTCATCACACATATGATTCCAGCCAAGCAGCTGGAGAAATCTAAAATCAGCTGGAGAAAGACCAGTTCTTCACCTGTTTTCAGATTATTTACAAGGCCATTTCAATCACAGCTCTTCTCTGTCTCTTACACTCACAGAATCACAGGAAGCCGCTAAAATACAGACAGATTTCAGTGCTGCATCAGTGTGTGTGTGTGTGTGTGTGTGTGTGTGTGTGTGTGTGTGTGTGTGTGTGTGTGTGTGTGTGTGTGTGTGTGTGTGTCTGTCTGTCTGTCTGTCTGTCTGTCTGGGTGAGTGAGTGTGGGTGTGTCTGTTTGGGTGACTGTGAGTGTGTTTGAGTGAGTATATGTGTGTGTGTGTGTGTGTGTGTGTGTGTGTGTGTGTGTCTGTGTGGGTGACTATGTGTGTGCGTTTGAGTGTGTGTGTGTGTGTGTCTGTGTGGGGGACTTTGTGTGTGTGTTTGAGTGAGTATGTGTGTGTGTGTGTGTGTGTCTGTGTGGGGGAATTTGTGTGCGTGTTTGAGTGTGTATATGTGTGTGGGGGTAAAATGTCATACACCCCTTGAGGCAAAGGAACGAGAAAGACAATAGCACACCACTGTTTGGAAATGAACAGTACAATGATACAGTACAAAACACTCCATGGAAATAAACAAAGTATCCCATTCGGTTTACATCATAAATGACCCTTGATCTATTTTCTGTTAAACCTTTTGGATTACATCAAGATGAGTCTGGGGAGAAAAAAAGCCATCAAGCTTTAAAAAAAGACATTATTTAGAGACTTCTGTGTAATCTTCTGTGTAAGTCTTTATTTCCTGGGTGAATCTGGTTCCTGAATATGTCTGTAGGCAGAAATCGGCTTTAGTTGTTTTTAAAATGGTTTAACATTACAGCATTATCATTTGTAATAAAATGCCCATGCGCACATACGCGTAGAACAACAAACCTGTGCACAAAACAATAAAACAAGCCGGCTTCTGGGAACAAGAATACCATTGTTATATGAACTACGTCCTCCACATTCACCTGACTGAATAAGCAGGAGAACGGGTTCCTCCATTAGTGGGTGAAAACAGCCAGTACTGGCTGGCATTTGGAGCTGTTTGCGGCTGAACTCGCCAAGCTTCCGTCAAAGCCGTGTTCTGACCCGCGTGATTGAATCGACAAAGCAGGTGAATATCTAAAACGGCAAAAGAAACGAAATAGTTCCTGAGCGTTACCGGCAACGGAGTTCGGAATTCTGTTTTCGGGTTCTCCAGTCCAGTCTTTTTCAAACACAGTCGAGGAAGAAAATCAAGATATGGAGCAGGCAGGAGTTAAGAACAACGCGGCTAAGTTAAGAACCGCTGCGGTTTAAAACTACGCTCCCTCGGGCTAACTGGATTTGTAGCGCCCAGGCATTGCCCACAGCCAGAAGGCTCTGCGCGCAGAATCCACGCGCAGTGAATCTGATTACATGCTCACTCAAGACCCTTAACAACTGTGCAGTCCCTGACATGCACTGCTAGTGTCCTCTAAAATGTAGGGCAAGCATAAAACCATCACACAAAACTAATTTGATGCCGTTCTTAGACACCAGACACCAAGGGAAATAACTAACCTCACTTAGATAGCGTCTGTCACAATAGGATTTTTTAAATCGTCTTTATTTAGCATGTCCTGCTCCTTAAAGTGAAAATGTGATGTATTTTATACACATGCCAGGAAGATTCTACTTCAAGGGCTAGATTTAAAGATATGCAGCCTGTCAGTCTGTGTCCCCGAGGGGAGTGTCGCTGAGGGGCGTGTCCCTGAGCCTATCACGATGGGTGTCCCTGTTTGACTCGTGATAACAAAATGGGTACCTGACGGCAAATGTTTTGCGGACGGTGCACAGAACTGATTCACTCCAGTCTTTTGATCGTGTCAGGGTTGTCACGAAAACAGGTGCTTTGATAAAAGCGAACAATCTTGACTGTAGATCAAACAGTCTCAGCGCTGCCTTCCCAACACACGTCCCAAACGCCCCGTCCCCGATGCTGAGGGGGTTGACAGGCAGCTGCTGGTCAGCGCCCCCCCTTCACTGGGCAAGCCCGCTGGCTGTGGAAGACTTCCGTGCACAGCTAAGGGTCTTTAAGGACAACCACTTAACCCTTTACTTGCCGAGGCTGGTAAACCCCGGGGACCCAGTTGGAAATTAAATGCTGACTGACAGGTAAAATCCCCCAGAGACCTGCCCTTAAAAACCAGGCGTCCTAAGACTTGGGTTACTGTTCCCTGGAGCTATCAGGATGGAAAACCAGTCCCACTCAACAGCTCGCCATACATGTTTACCAGACAGCTGCAGGAGACAGGTTCTTGACGGAGCAAGACTGCAGCCCACCGAGGCACAGAAGTAACATCTCTTATTTTGGAGAGATGCCATATTTCATTAGCTACAGAAAAAATACAGGAAAATAGACGTGTTGTTTTTTGTTTCATTTTTTACATATGTGAAAGGATCGGTAACGAAGAGGGCCTTTTAATTAGATTCTAAGTACTTATTAATTATGAGTAACCTATTTAGAAATGGGTGCCATAGGGAAGAGGGAGTGCCTGCAATGTTTGTGCACGGCCACCCGAATAATTATTTAAACCCTTCACATCAGCACACTTCAGTTAATTGGGTGTGAGTGTTGATTTCACAGCGTTTGCTAGTAAAGACCTCCACGCTGATTAGCATGTCTTGGTGGCCCGTGTGCCACGGCGCACATGAAAAACTTAAAACCTGGTGTGTGTTTCAACAGTATTACCGCAGGCCTTTCTCCTGAGAAAGCGTTCATTTAACCAAAGAGCACAAGCAGTCTTGTAATTTAGGGATCAGCGGTCTGGCGAGCACAGATGCCATGGGCAAAGCAGAAAGAGCAAGAGGTTCATGGCCATCTCCAGTGGTAACTGATGTATTGGACAGGCCATTGGCATTTGGCCTCACTGTGTTTTTGTCTGTCTGCTATATTAAACATGTGATTTAGTTTTTATGAGCTGCGGTCAGTTGTGTTGTGCAGAGTTCCACTGTGGTATTGCACGAGAAACCATGTTTGTTCGGAAGACATGGAAATTCACCCAAATACACCCTCCCCAAAAAAAACTTTATTTCAAACATTTCCTGCAAATGTGTGATATTTGATTGAATCACCCACCTGACTATAAAAAATTAAAGGGTCTTGAAGATTTTTTCAAAACGCAGTATGGGTGCTAATTGCCTAATGATCTGCCTTTCAACGTTCATGCTAACTGACAGAGAGGAAACTCGTGATTTGAAGCTGGGGAGGGTGACAGTAAGAGCGGGATAAACCCTCAGTGGGAAAAGGCACTGGCAGATCTGTTCAGACGTAGCACATGGTTTATTCAGCCAGGAAAACGTCCAACATCTGTGTGCTTTTCATTTCACATGTGAACAGGCCAGATCTTATTCTCCGCTAAACTGCTGCTCATGCACGGTCACATCATTTTAATATGAATTAGACACACAGGCTATGTTTGCTTTATATTTATAATGACTTGTATTCATTCCCTCCTGGCCAGAGCCCCTCTTGCATTTTATGAACTCATTACCGGGCAATGGCACGGCCACAGCAAACTAATTCTATGGTATTGAGTAACATTTCCAAGATTATAAAAGAGCTTCCCCGTGTCTGTAACTTTTTTTCTCACAGATTCACACTGAAGGCTATTTAATCTAACGGCTATGGCACTTATCGTTAACTCTTGTTGACTTTAATTGGCCGCTGGATGCAGAGAGTCCAAAAATAGCCAACCGTAACTGGCTAAGGCGGGAGTGGGGGCGGTGCCCGGTGGTTTTCCACTCCCTCACACGTCTTAGTCGTTTAATCAAAACGAATCAAATTTAATTTAAAATTCCCTCCCTAGTGTTCCAGGGGAAAATTAGGTCAAATAAAGACTGGCGAAAAACTTGCGAGGCTGCGCCTCTCGAGGGCCAGAGTCGGACGCCATCTCCAGGCTCTGGTGCATCTTTGCCATGAGATCCGGCCCCATTCTTTCTGAGGCTCCTATTTAAAAAAAATAACAAAACAGATGTTGGTCGACAACTGAGTGGGGGGGGGGGGGGGGGGGGGGGGGGGGGGGGGGGGGGGGGGGGGGGGGGGGGGGGGGGGGGGGGGGGGG
>JAOYSI010073295.1:0-20124 GCA_025775065.1 Hiodon alosoides
AAAGGATATGCTCAAGTTTCTCCCAGTATTAATAAATGTTCCTAAATCCCTTTTGATAGCAGCTGAGATATTCAGGTAGTCTTTAAGAGCTAGTTTTAAGACACTTAAGTTATTTTAAATCTACCTCACAGACATTAAGGTAAATGGTAAAACTGAAGTTTTCCCCAACCAACTGTGGAATGAAATGTTTTAAATGAAGATTTAGGACTTGGATTTCATTAACTTTATGAAAATGCATACTTGAATGCTACGACTTAAAAAACAAACTTTAGGGAATGTCAACACATTACCTTCCCAAACGTCGCAGCACAAGCTGGGTCTAACTTTTCCTTCCTACAGAAATCTAAGTAATGAGCGTACAGAATGCATCGAGGCAAGCACACCCCTTCACAGACAATGTAGTTTTCCTCTAGCCTACGGAGGGAAAAACAAAAATATTCAGGTTAATTCATATAAAATCATTCTTTCTGAGGGAAAAAAGAAAAGAGCGGAAAGAACGCCGCATTTTTCTTTTTTGACCGTTAAAAACCACTTTTCTTTTTTGACCGTTAAAAACCATTTTCGCAGAAAACAAAAAGCATCGTCTGCATTAGCCAACTGTTCACATGCTTCACTTTTGTCAGATTACCACTGTAGAGTCATCTGTGTCTGTTTCTTTTTGTCCTTTATTATTTGAGTGATGCTTTTCTTTGCAACAGGGTGCTCCAGGGCCAAATCCTTTGCGTACTCAGAGGGGTCCACTTCGTCTTCTGAGGACGGCGTTTCATTGCAGTCCTCTACTTCTGGAGACAGACAAGAAACGATAATAACCTGATTTAACCCCAACCTGATCTGTGTATTTGGACCATAGCGGAGAAGGAGGTGTGTGTGTGTGTGCTCCTAGAGAAGCCAAATGAACCATGATATTAGAAGTTTGTGTCTGATCCACATACACTCTTATCTTATTTGCCAGTTGCCACATGAATCTGATACTTTCCACATTAACTGTAATGGGTTCATAATCTTTAATGCAATTTTGCTAAATGTTTTGACAAGTATTCAAGTATTTACAGGAAGGAGCATTTATTAAGGCAAGCTGGGGCCAGTTTAAAACCACACTGTTATTTTATAAAACAAAAAAGACTATACAGAATGAATCCATATAAGTTCATGCCATTCTACATCAAAAAGCTCCCTTTAAATATAATAGTTAATAGTTAATTGTATATATATATATATATAAAATTATGTATATAACTGCACAGGCACACAAAAAAGGAAAACAACGTTTCTCTAAGGTTTTGCTGGAGGCAATGTCAGGTAGCCATTCATGTAGCCTGATTTAAAACTTGCGTTGCGTACAATGTTCGTTTTTGCCGTGGTTCCCCGGTACCCCATATTGAACCGATCAACAAAATAAAACTTAATGGACTAAACGTGTAAATGGGTAGAGGACTTGATATTTTCGTATATGCAAGCGCGGGGAATAAAACAAAACCTTAAAGGTTCTAGGTTAGAATTAAAACGCTTATTTTGAGAGCCGTATTTTATCTTAACACACCACCCATATTTTTTTTGGACTTTATCACACAGTCAGATAATGTAATTAATTCAGACGTTATCCGTCACCTGATTTAATTCCCGAATCATCCTCTTCTTCTAGACCGGAGCTGTTTCTGAAACCAGTGCGTAACTTCTCGTCACCTAGGGCCACCAGTGCATGCTCCTCGCGCGTAACACAGAGCTTTTTCTGAGGGGGATCCAAGCAATGAAACGATTCATCTTCGATTGGGCTTTCGGTGTTCCGTTTCATTGGCATGGTGAAAATAAAATACTACCTGACATAAATAAAGTTGAAAAAATAAATAAATGAACATTCAAAACTCTTCAACAAATGATCGACATCTTCAAAGTTGAACGAATCCCATAATTCATTCTTCAGATGTCTTCAAACCACAGTAATCCTATGATTTTCAATTCCTCTTGAAAGACTGTCCATTTTCAGCTGTGCATCATAAACATTTCCAGTTATTCACATTAATCAATTAGAGACATATATACAAATATTAACTTCCGTTCTCGTGAAAACATAACTAACAAAGTGCGAGACAAAATGGTGAGAAAATCTTAAAAGCAGTTTCTTAACGTTTGAAATAAAAGCACCAAACAGCAAAGTACCAGCCTTAATTAAACCTGTGCTGAGGCTGACGAGGGACGTCACAGCAGTGAGTACCTGAGATTCGTTTATCATATTTACAGAAGACGGGGAGTATATTTGGTTTGTTAATGATTACCTGAAACAAGCAATCGGCCCTTTTTTAGTCTGGATAGCTCGAGCCTACTCTTGGATTATTGTATGAATACGTCCATCGGAGCTCTGCCGCATTTCACATAATTATTTAATAATTATAAAATATATAAATTATATATATATATACTTCTGTAATGGAACACTTTTCTTTTAAACCCAGACCTACACAAACATACCATCTTTCAGCTGCCAAAGAGCTAATTACATGTTTGTTTAGAAGAAAAACACCAAACAGGTGTAAATAGTTTATGTTAAAAATAAAGAGATGCAGCAAAATAAAATAAAAAAAACACACTGACTTGTGGCTCTTGAGGAAGCTAGACCAGTTACAGATCCACTGGTGGATCAAAAATGTGTCCATCTTTTAACCCAGAAAGAAAGAACAAAAATATCTATCACCTACAAATTGAGCTACTCCAATAGAGAAACGTATACTGATCAATATAACTTGAATGCATTCGGTACAACCATTCACTGATTGTGATTCCTCGGAGCCAGTGTGGGGAGCCAGACAGTGTGGGGAACATGACCCCTTCCACAACATGGGAATGAGCCACCAACACAAGCCACCAACACAAGCCAACCACACAAGCCAACCACACAAGCCACCAACACAACCCAACCACACAAGCCACCAACACAGGCCACCAACACAGGCCACCAACACAGGCCACCAACACAAGCCACCAACACAAGCCACCAACACAGGTCACCAACACAAGCCACCCACACAAGCCACCAACACAGGCCACCCAGGTCTATAAGGAAATCTCCTCTGATGGGAGTGAAACCTAAAAAGCTTCCAATTAAACAATTAGCACCAATGCTTAGAGGATTTACTCTAAAATATTCATTCTTAATACATTCAGAAATACAGACCCTCTGGCCCCAAGCCTTATTTCTTGCTATACAATTCGAGTGCGCCCAGATTTGTTGATCATGAACACTGAAAGGCAACTTTCCAGACTATAGTTGTATTTCCTTGGTACTATTTGTCAATAAATGGGTATTTCACCTTGGTATTACACTCTTAGTGGTTCCCTACCGATAGTTTGTTTAACAGGACCTGCAGAATACAGAATATGTGCACCGCCACAACCTCCACTTTTCGATCCATGCAGGAGTTAGATTCTACTTAAAAAGTTGAAAATGCAGTGTGTATACTTAAAATAAGCTCAGTATTTTATTTTTATTTTTTTTCCAATGCCAGAAACTTTATTTTGTTATTCGATGTTTGCCAGAATGATCTCGGATAACGGAAATAATTTCAAATAAGCCATATAAAGGTGGGGTATCTAATAGTTTCCAAGTCTTGAGTAGCCTACTTAATTATTAATTGCCTTTGTTGGTTTGTTGTAGGGTTTCTTTTGCAGCAATTTACGTACTATTTAGAACTTAACGCCATCGTATAACTTTTACTCCCGTCCAGCAGATGGCAGGAACGGGAATGCCATTTTGTCTCCAACTTAGTTGAAGTTGCGTCCAAGAAGTTATAAACATGTGTTATGATGTATGATATTCGTTGACACCATTAACGTTGTCGTCAAATGTAACGTTGAAATTAGGAGAAAAATCCTTCTACCGCTTTTTATTTAAACAAGTTAGTCTAAAAAAAAAAAGTCTAAAATGTTTTTTATACTAGGCGTGCTAACAAGCTAGCGTGCGTTGACTTATGCGTGCGTTGTAGCTTATGTGCAGAATGTCCCCAGCAAGATATTAAACGAGCGGCCACTTCTGAGTATTAGAGAAGGTTGGTGCGTACCTTTTTAACAATATAAAAATTTTCAATTCTTATAATTTATCACGTGGATTTTAATTAAGTGCATTGTGCCTGTAAAACCCAGTAAAAAGTGTTCAAGGAAACCGCAATAAGACAATAAAGTGGTGTGGAAAAATTTGAGGTATTTAAATCCAATCCCATAAAAGGTGGATTTTTTTGTATAAAAACACTATTTGGAAACTGTTAATTATTTACAAAAATATCAATAGTGACATATAAAACAGATTGGCTGGCTATATTATGTAAATTGTATAAGATGTATATGCAATGCATCACCTGCTATTCCCCGGATAACGCAGTCATACCAAGTTGTGTTTAATTTGCTTCGTCGTCACTTAGGTAGTTTGGTTTTCCAGAAGACCCATTTAATGCCAGGAGAGCCTCGAGAGTTCGCTTATCATTTCTATCTGACGTTAGTGATTTCTGTTTTAGTTCGGACAGATACATACAATGTTTTATGTAATTTAATTTAACATGCAACTCGTGTTTTTCGTTCTGATATTTGAATACGTCTTACAAATATTTAATATTAACGACGATTGTAAGGTTATCATTTCTCTTTCAGGATAACCTAAAACAACGGAAATGCTCTCAAAACTTGGTACAGAAATCCAAAGGTATGTTTAAAACGTTATTTTACGATGGATTTTGAGGCTAATCAAGTAGAAATGTGTTTGTTTACAGCAAAGTTGCCAAATTCTATTGTTTTATTAGAGTAAGTATTATTTAATACATTTTAGACACTTTTTTTTTTGTAAACAAGTACTTATAGTTTAAGTCCAAGTGTCAGTTGGGTTGGAGAGACAGCCACTCTTTAAACATGGCAAATTCTTGGAAAAGCTGATGTGAAACATTTGAACCACCAAATTTGTTGGTAATTAAAATGGGCTACATCACGCTATGCATAGTAGACACAACAGCATACTCTGCATATGTATTTGAGCATTACATTTTTTGTGAGTTGTTTGCAGAATGTTTGCACAGAACACATACGGCGCTCGCCTTTTCAAGAAAAATAAATCCGGGCCCCAATCCGATTGAGATAAGGAAGCAGTGAACAAGGGACATTTTCCAAAATGTAATTATTTAACAACCCGATAGAAAAGAATAACCACAGCTCCATCTGGTGGAAGGACCCGCCCTGCATGTTGCACCGCCATTGCCCAAGACTAAAACTGGATCAACCCTGGGATTTATTTCTTAACGGTTAACTGTTTAACTATAATCATTTGAATAATTTAAACTGAAATTTTTATTAAACAATTATTTACATTATTTGATTCACTATAATGTTTTGTCAGTGTAGAAGGTAGTTCTGTTAGATCTGGTTTTTGAAAGTCAAACTGGTGTTGTCTAAAATTTTATTTCAGGTGGCAGGACGAACCTAATGTCCCTAAACCATGTGCTCTTTGGTCGGCAGACTTAAAGCTGACACATGTGGACTGTAGCCCTAACGACCCACTGGTGCACTTTCAGGGTCAATACCTGACTGTGTGTGAGCTGGACTACAACAAACTGCAGGTGGAAATACAGAATGCCCCGAAAACTAAAGCGTCTGTGGAGGTGGGGGAATTCTGCCTGGTGCAGGATACCATCTCTGGCCGTTGGTACAGAGGCAGAGTCCAGAACCAACAGAACGGCTTGTTTGACGTTTTCCTTACCGACCACGGCAATATTTTGAGCGTCAGTGTTAGCCACTTGGCCTTTGCCTCAGACGACTTGTTCATGCTTCCACCAAAAATTGTTTGTGGTTTTTTGGCTAATGTGTTACCGCTAGGAAAGTGCTGGGACAACCTGTCTGCAAAGTATTTCTGTTCCAAGGTGGGGACTAATATCAAAGGGTATATCCAGGCCCTCCTACCACACAAAGTACTGATTCTGGAAGTCCCAGAAATCGTCAGAGATATGTTGAGACTGAGCCTGGGGAAGAACGTGGACCGAACTACATTCCTTCTCCTCGTGGAAATGTTGACGGACGTGCCACTTAAACAAAACAGTCAACCTGCTCCAGACCTTTTAACAGAAAAGCAAATTGGACAGGAGTTCTCCTTCAAGCCTTCAAACTTGAAGGACTTGCAGAACAAACTGTCATTCTTCGGAACAAAGTTGTCGGTGGGTTGCAAGGAAAGAGTAAGAGTGACTGCTGCGATGGATTCAAATAACTTTTACTGCCAGCTAGCAAGTGTGGCAGAGGATCTGAAGGGGATGTCGGACAAATTATCATTCTTTTGTGAGTCGAAAAGCAAAGACCTTCCTGATCAGCCAATGGGAAATCTTGGGTTGCTTTGTTCGGTTAGAGGGAAAGATGAGAAATGGCATAGAGGGTTTGTGCAGTACCTCCCAGTCAACTCTCAAGTAAGAGTCTTTTTTGTTGACTATGGGTTCTATGAATCTGTGAAAGTGGAAAACATCCTCCCGCTTCCCTGGGATTTTCTTTCAGTGCCAATCATGGCTTTTCCATGTGCATTATCTTGTCTTGGTGAGCGGGACGACAGTCGCAAACAGCAGATGGATTACTTAAAGAAAGGCCTGTTGGGACAAGCTTTGGACATCCGAATAAACAGCGTAAAAACAGAAGAGAATCTACATTGCATTACACTTCTGAGTGCTGAAGTTGACTGCAAGATGGAGCTCCAGATAAGCAGGAGTCTGAAAAATCAGACAAAATGTAATGTCCCCCCCCAAGATCGCAGTCCTCTGCAAAACACAAATGAAACCAAAAACATCAAAACTTTGGGACACTCAGTGAATTTGGAGGCGATGAAAGACTCCATCTTTGAAGGTTACGTGGAGCATGTTCTGAATCCAACCGATTTCTGGTTGAGAACCGAAGAGCGAAACCGGGATTTTGTAGACATGATGAACGAAATGACAGAATACTTCAGTGCCCTACGGTTAGATGAAGAGATTCTTGAGAATCCTGTTCCTGGTGCCCTCTGCTGTGCGATGTACGAAAGTGACATGCACTACTACAGAGCCGTAGTGATGGACACAATCGAAAATGGAGCAAAAGTTTTTTTTATAGATTTTGGGAACACTGAGAAAGTGCCATATATGTTGATCAAGAAGATTCCTCCTAGGTTTTCCATCAAGCCAGAGTTTGCAGTGAATTGTTCCCTTGCTCATGTAGTTCCTGTGGAGGATTTTTGGACAGCCAATGCAACAGACTACTTCAGGAAACTTGTGTCGAATAAAGCTCTCCTTGTGCAGGTTGTCGAGAGGAAGAAGGACAGATTTATTGTAGATCTGTACGAAAAAGGGATAGGGGCTAATGAAAGCATTGCTGTGCTCATGACAACAGCTAAATTGGTTGAATTTTGGAAATGCACACCCATTCCATCGTTTTATCCAGGGGGCAGAGCCAAACAGTCTCAACAGAAAATCAATAAAAGGAAAGTTACTGACTCAAGTGCTAGTAAAGTGCCAAAAAAACACTGGAATATGAAAACGGTACTAAGTGCTGGATTTTGTGCTAAGAAGCCAAAACATGTGCTGGAAACGGAAACGCCAGAGCAACAGACCCATGTTGCAGTCGCGGCCTTCAAACAGCAGACATTCAGGGCTGGTAGTGAATTGACTGTCCAATGCTGCCACATCGGTTCCCCCTCAGACTTTTGGTGTCAGCGTCAGAGAAATCTGAATAGCCTGGACAAATTAATGATTAACATGCAAAAGTATTACCACACGTACACGGATCCGCTGCAGCCGAATGAGGTTTGTTGTGTTGCCAAATATCCAATTGATGGAAGATGGTACAGGGCCCTTATCCTTGGAGCGCAGGATGGTGAGGTCAGTGTGATCTTGGTAGACTTTGGTGTGACGCTGAAAGAGAAGGCACACAATCTACGGGCAATAAAACAAGAATACCTTGAACCTGAGGAGCATGCATTCAGATGCAGCCTTTACGAATTAATGGAACCTGCAGATCGCAATCGTGCGGCATGGATTAAAGACGCAAGCAGTTTACTGAAGAAATTCACATGCAGTGCATCATCAGACCTTAAGTGCACCATATACACACAACTGGATGTGGAGGGTCAAGGTGTGTTAAATCTCGTGGACCTCCACACATCCCACCAAAGCGTGACCAAGTTGCTTGTGGGAGGGGGTCTTGCAAGGGAGGTGCCTTTCCCAAAACAGCTTATACCAACATCCAGTCTCAATTCATATATCTTCTCTATGTTCAACATAAAACTTGGCAATGAGGAGCCTGTGTATGTCACTCATGTGTGCAGTCCGTGGGAGTTTTATTGTCAGTTGGACAGAAATTGTGCAGCTCTTGAAGATCTTATGGGAAGAGTCATGAAACAAAGCAGCTCAATGCTGGAAAATGACTCCCGAGGCTGCCAAGGAAGGCTCTGCTTGGCCAAATATTTGGTAGATGGTGAGTGGTACAGGGGTTTGACCTTCCCCGTGCAGTCAAACTTGTATCTCAATGTGCTGTTCGTAGATTATGGAAACATGCAGGTTGTGGCAAAAAGCACCGTTTTGACCATTCCCAGACATGCCACAGACTTGTTGTTTGAGCCCATGCAAGCTTTGAGGTGCTGTCTCTCAGAGATACCAAAGGGGGATGTTCTTGCAGAGGTGAATTATATGCTTGAGAAGGCCACGCTGAATAAAAAACTGCAAGCCAAGTTTCTTTCAAAAGATGAAGACGGAACCCTTGTCTGTGACCTGTTTGACGGAAACATCCACATAAATAAGAAAGTCAGAGAGCTTATTGCAGCACATAGATTGAATGAAAAAAACTGCGTTAGTAGACCTATACCTAATAATGGGAAGTGGAACAGGAGAGAGAAAGTTAAAGAGCAAAACCGTCTGAAAACGAAGGTAACATCTGAGAAAAGCCCCTGTCATGCCCAGCATGGATCAGATCGAACTACATCCCTGACGTACACCCGTGTGTTATCATCAAAATCCCCAGGTGGTATGCAAAAGCAGGAGTCACAAGTACATCACCACAAGGCACAGGCAAGCCAGAGCACACCACTGAAATCCAGGGAAAATAAAACGGTGAGAAAGCTCCACAAAGAGGAGAAATGCAGACCCTGCAAGCCATTAGCCGTTAGCAATGTTGCATTGCCAAAACTGAGCCATCTCCCCGAGACGACCATAAAGCCTGGATACAAATGTGTGGGATTCATTTCGCACGTGAATACTGTCGCCAGCTTCTATATTCAGAAGCAAAGTGATGAACAGGCCATCTTAAAAATATGCGAGGAACTCAACCAAGCGTCGTTAAAAAGGGACAGTGAGGTCATAACTAGAGAGGTAAACATTGGCGATCTTGTGGCAGCGGCATATGAAGAGGATGGTGCCCTCTACCGCGCTGTTGTGATAGATGTCAGTGATAGTCAGTTGAAAGTGGAGTTTATTGACTATGGAAATGCAGCAACTGTGGAGAAGAAGAAATTGCGTATCCTTAGTGGTGCTGCTTCTGTAAAGCCCAGGTTAAGCATACCTTGTTCACTGGAAGAGTCTCTTCGTGTTTGGGACGACAACTCTTTTAGCGATTCAGTGACTGACAAACCTCTTATGGTTGAATTTGTGAAACAATGTGGGACACAATGGAAAGTAAATGTTAAGATTCACGAAGGTCCACCTCATAGCAATGAGGAAGAAAAAGGTGACGAAACTCATCCTTCACTGCTAACCAAAAAACTATCTGTAGATGAAGTAGTATCCCTAGGGGAAACGCAAACAAAGGAGAGTTGCACGCACACTCGAGCAACTGAGAGCTTAGACGTGACAAATAAAGCCACAGAATGTAATCCAAAGACACCAACCGAGTCCAAGAAGAGCTCACTTTACCCTAGTAGTCAAGAGGCCTTATCGACTACATCCTCAAATTCATCGGAAACCAAACCAGAGGCCTGCAACAGAGAAATGAACGTCCAGATAAAATCCAGCAAGCAAAAATCGGAAAAGTATCATCCAGTGCTATGCAATCTCCCTGATACTGAAACTAACCAACGCTTCACAGTTCCAGAACCTATGTCACATGTAGGTGCAACTTCCAGTCTTCCCCTAAATGAACCCACTGCAAGGCCAATGGAGGGTACAACTATTCTGTCTCAAAATATTAGCTCAGGGCAGACTGAAAATGGGACACTGCTATCCATTTTAGAGAACGGAGACTTTTACTTCAGACTACTTCGAAATTCAGAACTGCTTGCTTTGCTTGGTCAGCTCATAGCAGAGAATGTAGTAAAATGCAACTTGATTTCTGTAGGAGATGTTAAGAAAGGCCTTGAATGCTTGGCAAAGTCAGGCAAAAATAACGAGTGGCATAGAGCAGTAGTATGGAAAGAGTTGTCTGGGCAGCAGGCCTATTCAGTATTTCTTTTGGATTGTGGTGTCACAGAAGTTGTTCCTGTTGTCTACGTCAGGGAGCTCTGTAATGAGCTTAGACAAATTCCCATGCAAGCTGTTCTGTGCAGGTGGAATGACCCCACTCAAGCTACTGGAGATGATTTTGAAGTTGTAATAGAGTCACTGAAGCCCATGGAGCAGGATATTAAACTGGAATTTTTGTCATATTCTGACACCGCCCAGCTTTGGATGGTCAAGGTAGTCCAGCAGCTTGGAAACATTGCCAGTGTGAAATCAGAAGAGGAGGACCAACCCTCTCGTTTGAAAATGGAAGCTCCCACGGATGGTTCCCTCGTGTGTGAGGACAGCCGTGCACGGAAGCTCCTTTTGGCTCCTGTGAAGACTGATTTGGGACACTCTGGCTTCTCTGCAGCAGTTACAGATCCATCTGAATTCTACATTGTGCTTGAGGATTTGCTTCTCACCATGGTCACAGTGTCTGCCCTTTTGGAGGAGCTGCCGGAGGGCTTGGCTTCCTTGCCTGAAGTGCTTTTGACTCCTGGTGCCTGTTGCTTGGTTAGGTCAAAGATGAAGAAAAAGTGGTGCAGAGCAGAGATAGTGCACGTGGACAGCACTTCCATAGTGATCAACCTAATTGATTATGGCCATTGTGAATGCATACCGTACGCATGCTGCGAAAAGCTGAAAAAACTTCCGGAGGAACTGGCCGCCTTGCCGAAAGTTGCCTATCCTTGTGTGCTGAGAGGAGTCATGCCTGCCAGAGAAGGGCCGTGGGCGGGCCTGGCTGTTGTATTTTTTCAAGAGCGCATCTGTCGTAGCCACCTCCAGATCTACTTCAGACAGTTTGTTTCTGAGGCACAGTGGGAGGTGGACATCATGTCAGGTGGGGTTAATGTTGCCAGGGAGTTAGTGGATGCAGGACACGCCTGCTACGTTGACCCTATGCTTGGACTTTATTTGAGACAAGAGCCAGTCTCAGTTGGAACGTCTCGGCAGGAATCTTTACCCACTTCTGTCGACAATGCCTCCAAAAATCAAACTGAACCAGAAGGGGCGAGAAGAGGGCGAGAACAGGCATTTTACCTGAAACCACTTGAAAGAATGCAAGAGTTAAATGGTCGAGGATTCATTACACAGAGAAGTGAAGAATATAGAAGCTATGATACAGAGCATCGCAGGTCTGAAGAAACATGTGATCTGGGTTCAGGAGAAGAGTCAAGGGAGAAAGGCCCTGCTAAAGAGTTCTGTGACACTGAAGGAACAGGGGAGAACAGAGTCTCTGGTGCACAGCCAGTCATGGGAAAGTGTAAGTGCTTCACTAATAATAATTTACGAGTGCATGGAGGAGTGTAACGTAAAACTGAAACACATCAAATCAAACTGAAATATATGTGAAATATAATCTTGCGATCGTTACCTTGCTTTCCTTGTCTCTGTGATGGTGCAGCAGCGTCTCTCACATTACCTTTAAATTGCAAAACCTTTAGTGCTGTTCAAAGTTCACGATGGCGTAACTTATTTGCAGAATTTTCCTATCTGAACAAAGCTTAATGAACGCAGGTTAAGGGACTATTTATTTATATTAGTATATATTAGTTAATGGCAAACAAACTGATTTGTTAGTGTTGAGACTGAAAGTCATAGATTTGTATGGCGGCAACAACTTGCTCTTAATGTGAGGTTCCAGATAATGTTATTATCATGTTATTGCTTTTGAATTTAACAGGATTTCACAGATTTTGATTTTGGTATAGACAATTAGCATTAACTAAAATACCATGCTTTAACAGGTTGTAAAACATAATTACTTTGGCGGAGATCCGTCAAAAGATGCACTATATTGAGAGAAACGGTAACGTGGATAGTCGTCAACCTGCTGTGGTGCCTGTGTTGCCTTGCCGATTGATTGGTTGCTCTAAGTAAGAGTGCCTGCAACGTGAGTAAAATGTAAAAGTAAATTACGCTGTTTTTTTTGATGCATCTCATGTCTCCATGTTTATTGTTTTACAGGTGCTCTCATGTGAACTACATGTTATGGTGAGAATTTTGTGGATTATCATTTTTTTTATTTATTCCAGAGCAGTCAAACCCTTCCATCTCATCTAATTACTCTAGATTACCAGTGATTCATGGTCCAGTTTATGTATCTTGTTTGTTTGCAAAAGAAGCAGGTTCCTAGGCAATATTCACAGATACGGCCCAATTCATCTGAAGATTAGTTTGTTTATTTATTTATTTTAATTTATTTATCGTTTATTTCTATTTTTTTTTACGCAGTGGTTTAACATTGTATATTATTATTTAAACCCGATTTTTAACATCTGATCCATACATTCTGAGCTCAAGAAACTTACATTATTTAAATTAAGTTTTAGGTTTAAATTTTGATGCAAGTGATGTCCTGGGCTTCTGTAGTTTTTGCCAACAGCTTCAGCAAAAGACTTAGTAAAGCATATCTGTCTCCTGGTGGAAAACTGAACCTTAATTCCAAGTGGTGCAGATCCTGAAGATCTAATGGGAAAAGTCATGAAACAAAGCAGTGCAAAAACCTTAATTGCTATGGGAGATATAGCATGTTAGCAGTGCTATTTTGCACCAAACCTATCCAGTGTTTCAATGCAACTTTTTACCACAATGAGCATTGAGTTCCTTACCTTCAAAGTTAATGATTGACCTGAAAAGATTAATTTCTTGTTTTCTTTGATTGGAAATTTGGACTGTTGGGTTTTTTGAGATTTGACAAAGCAGATTTATCAGTGAGCTGTCAATCATAAAAAGACATGTTTTGAATCTCACCTGCAGCTGGTTCAGTTTGTTGATTAGAAATGATTATTTGACCAGTGCATCATCATCAGTATATCTTATTTAAACATATCAATAGATTTTTTTCGCGATGTATACATCCTGTACTATCTGTCTGTTTGGTTGCCAACGTGGCGGTACCAGGTTAAAAACAAGTTTAGTGTTATTAAATGAGAACTTTTTGTCTATTGAACTTAGTTTTGAAATCCTTTAAATGCCCCAATAAACACTTAAAATTCTGGCTTGTGTATTTATTTTAAAATATAGTAAAAAGTTAAGTGCTGCCGTGGGTCCCTAAACAATCATTGCAAGGGAACTAGTATGGATTATTTTGCACTGAAAATAAACTGGATATAGTATAGTAATAACTTCTGCAGAACCTTCATCTGCTGTGTGGAGTAAGGGAGGTATTGAGATCATATAAACATGTATACATATAGTCTAGCTAGTCTTTTAAATGCGTTCTCATTTTGACTTGAATTCGACAGTCTATGGTTTAGTAGTTTTAAAATACGATATAAAAAATCTAAACGATGATGACACTCTCGAGATGAGACAAAAACATTTTGTCAGAAGTGGGATTCGAACCCACGCCTCCAGAGGAGACTGCGACCTGAACGCAGCGCCTTAGACCGCTCGGCCATCCTGACTCCACGGAAATGTGCTGACTAAATGATAGAACATCATCATGCCGGAGGTATGTAAAGGGAAGATAATCCGACAATTTAATTTGATGTTCTGCTTGGAGCAAAGCCCATAACAGCACCCACATTTAATAAACGTGATATATAATTTATTTGATATAGTATTTGCGTAGAATGTGTCAAGTAGAGGTCTTTGTAGCTTAAGGAAAATTAAGATTAATTGAACTAAAGCCATCGGAAATGCGTTCGAACAATCAATTGTACGCATTTACAAACATTACGAGTACATTTTCAATTATGATTGTACTAAATTAACAAGTGTCGAGCATTCCAACGATTTAACCAATTGTAAATACCGTTTTTCGTTATAAAACATAATGTCTTACTTTACGCGTAGAAGTTTAAGATTGGAAAGAGTGACAAGAGAAAGGTTGATGAATTGAGTAAATCGTTCGAGGGTGAAGGAGAGAGATTGTTTCTACTTTAAGGTTAGCTGTGGCTGCCGAAACACCCGAACAGTGTAAATACCTTCGTACTGATTCAGGTGGTCTTGGGCATCGGAGGAGAAAGGAAACTACGGCGGGTGGGCTGCATCTAGAAGAGTTTATTGAAACAATTTGCAGAAGTAACAGTAGAGATGAGCGACAGCAGGTTCAATGGCGACGCTTTTTAAAATAGATATTTACAGATATCTATAAATGGTTTAAGGATACTGCAAAGACAGGAAATAATTAAGACATCATCATACCTTTAAATTGTATTTATGCGCGCACACGCACACGCACACGCGCACGCGCGCGCACACACACACACACACACCATGGATATCTTCAAATATTAAAAAAATATCTAATCAAGTATTTGAAGTTATCTTTAAATTAATCATAGATTTCTCCAACTGCTTATTTAACTTGCCACACTCGTCACATTTGTACCTTAACATTTCCTGAATGTTTGACTCAGAAACGAGAAGAGTCAGTCTTGTGGAGTTGTTAATGGAAGATCAGTGGAGTTTTCAAGGGCTGCATGCACCCCGGACTTTGGGGGTATCCTTATCTTTTCAATTAAGGCTTCGTATTTTACTTTTTAAACAGAGGCTATATAAAAGCAAAAAACATATGTGAATATACGCAGTTTGACACACCAGACCGTCTCGACACATAATTTAGGTCCAGGACCTCCTAAGGCAGTAAACACATTACTTCTGCCGCGTACTGCAGGTTGAGTGCTTAGCCGGGTGGTGAATACAGCAGGAGTACAGAGGCTCACCGTGATCCGAAAGGTCGGCCTGTAAAGCTTTGTTGAAAATCTTGCGCATGGGAAAACGATTCACAAAAAACCACAAACACTCAGTCGTCAGATTTCATTCTCCAAATACGTAGCAGGTGGGAATCGGGGACGGCTGTATAACAGCAATTATAACGAAGCAGAATAATTACACTGCAAAGAAATCTAACTGACTATTAAATTCCATTTGTTTCACAGAATTGAAATCGGCTTTATTTACTTCGGTTTGAAAACAATGTAACGATCCATCTTTCAACTAAACAATAGTCAACTAGTGCAAAAACACACATCCGCCACCAGGTTTTAGTTTCAAATTTTCACATTAAAAAAATATAAAAATAAAAAATCACTATCTATAAAAATTGTTCAGACGATTCCAGCACTTTTTGTAAAATCTGTATTTATTTATGATTTACAAAAGCCTAACATGAAACAACTTTTAAATGAATCAATTAAATTTTCTGTCTGTAACCTAAAACGGGAAACATGGACCTGTATATATCTGTCAGTTAACATTTGTAAAGGAGGAAAAAAAAAAAAAAAAAGAAAATAGAAAGATATTAACACTGTTACTTAGTGTTTCTCAAATTTACAGAGTTGAGTCTGCCGTTTTCTGGAAAATATTTACACAGTGAATATTGAGTTTCAAAATCTATTCTTGGTGAAAGAAAACATTTTGGAGTTTAAGACTGAAAAGCTACACTGATGTACATCATCTCTGTAAAGAAAAAATATTTTTAAATAGACTTGTCACAAGCGTTTGAACTTTTTAAAATGAGAAAAAACAACCAGAGTGTTTTAAAATGTACTCTATCCTCAAAAAATATTTTCCAACAGTAGGTACACACAGATCTTTAAACAGAAAAAAACTGGGTGTAAGAAAACCAAATAAATACCTGCTGTGCAATTCTGTCCCCCCCGCCTCCCCCCAAATGTTTTTGTGAGATTATTTTTTTTGTTTTGTGTTTTTTTTTTTTTTTAAATACAATCCCTGACATCAGCCCACCACAACTTTTTAATTTTAATTTTTTTAAACCATCACTTACATCTGCCCACCACAACTTCAGCCTCACTAGCAATGTAGACATCAACCGGTCACCTCTCACACAACTCGGCAACTGGCTCGTAAGTTCAATAAACAACCAAACAAAACAACAGGGTGAAAATAGAATACATTCAACGTTTAAAAAATAATTGTACTTCTGTCCCCCAAAGGGGGAGAAAAAAAACAAAAAAAACACACTGACCGGGGCCAACAAAAAGAAAAAACAAACAAATAATAAAAAAAAAAATTACCACACACACAAAAAAAACAAAAAAACAAAAACCAGTCCATCTCTTCACACAAAATGAATATCTAAAATGACTGTCTGGCCACAGTGAACTAATCATGTCTTGTGTTCAAATGGAACGTGATACCTAGGCTCATAAAAGGTGAGAAATTTTCATTTTCAATTTCAGAGATATTTACAGTGTATGTGTACATACAGGTGGAATCAAGGTGGGAACCAGACAACTGATTTTTGTTTCTAATTGAAACAAACGGGGGTGAAAATTTGGACTTTATTGGTGTGATGTCCGAACCCGAATTTTAAAGACTATAGCCCAAAAAATTGTCCAAAATCATCATCAATGAGTTTATGCTCAGGCATTTATTTTATAGTAATAAAAAAAAAAAAAAACTGAATGCAGCATGAATGTAAAATAAAAGTACATTACAGTAAGCTATTAAAATAAAAACGAAAAAAATAAAGGATTCTTTCAACCTTAACCCAACAACCATTTTACAAAGAAAAATATATCCCCCTTCGTGTGATTTCAAAAATTTCCTTACAATTAAAACATTTTTACAGTGCTTTTTAATAATATACCTTTGATATTTCAGATGGAAAGGAAGCAAGATTATCTCTCCTATTGCAGTGGTACATCTAAATTGTTTGTAATGGTCCACTTACTCATTAAAAGAAAAGAATAAAACTAAACGAGAAAGATGACAGAACCACTGGAAACAAAAGGCTCGACTTCCTAATGTTTCGTGTTAAGTTCGTTCTCCAGCTCCATGAGTTTTCGCGACGCCTTGACCTTATTGGAAACCTCCTTCCCCTGGGAAAAAAGGCGTTGGCGCTCCTTGAAGGTTAGACTCTCTGGGGCTCCTCCAGTGATGGAGTCATCCTGCTCCGGACCTCTGCAACGAGAATTAACTCGCCAATGAGACTTGGGAGAAACAGCCGATTTACATACCTCACTCGCCTATAGGGGGAGGTCATGAGTTGGTTTTGTTCTTGTTCCAGGGGTTGGCTGGTGCGTTGCTAAAACCTAAAACAGAATGCTGGGATTCTGAGTTTCCCCCCTCCATAGTTCTTAATCTTGGACACCGAGTAATGTAATGCTGCTCTGGGTCACTGCTTTCAGCACCAGATGGAGCCAACAAGCTGCTGGGTGTGCCCGCGTCAGGACTTCAGAGAACAGCCACCAGGGGGCAGTCAGGCACCTCCGGAATGTGAACGCGATCACATCAGACACGTTCACAACAGATTCAGAAAGAAGCGTTTCTACAGCACATACTAACCAGCAGACTCTCCTATTTAGCCACTTGGGCCATAGGACATTACAGCAGTATTGTGTTTCACTACCGATTCAGAGGCCGAGACCTTCCTGAACTGAAACCATTACTTCAGAAGTGAATTAACAGCATAGTTAGGTCTTTAAAGGGGACACTGTACCACTCAAAGGGTGATGGCTGAATGGCAGCTTAAGTAAGAGCTGGGACTCCAAAGTCTCAACCATAAACCAGGCAGTTAATAAATAAACGATTGATCGATTTCAGTATCCAAATAAGAAGCAGTCATGCGAGACCTGACGCAGTAGCCAACAGCAGCCGGCTCTGGGCTTGACACAAGTGTATACAGGGTCTCATGGGAGAACTTACCCTTTCGTCCACTTCTCTCGCGGGTCCTTGTAAACTTCACCCGATCCTACAACCCCTGCTGTGTTTCCAGTGTACGAATTAAATCCTGTTTTTACGTCAGAAACGGATAAAGTACAATAGAAATTTAATAATCAATGCCTTTTTTAAGAGGGCCGAGCCCACAGCTTGATTTAAAAAAAAATAAAAACAAACAAATTCCACAACAAGGTGTGCTGTAAAAGGTGCTGGGCACATGGATTGGGAGGTCAGTGACGTGAGGGACTTCACAGACAATACCCCTACCGCCCCTCTAACAGCGCCCCAAATTGTTGGAGGCCTGCGTCTGTGACCATTCCCAGGCCTGGCCGTGAGGTCGCTTTAACCTCCCACAGTACCCAGCAACTCCACAGCCGCACGGGCAGAACGCCCGTTGCCGTCATTCACAGACCAACACAAGCTGTAGGATCAAGAGAAGCACGTTGGATTAGCGTTAGGAATTCCATGCCAAGTCTGAAGCAGGGTCTGTGAAACAAGTATGCAGGATCAAAGGTGGAGGTTAAAAGCCAAAGGGCACCGCCCGCCCGCCCCCCCGAAATAAACAGCAGCCTCAACTGGCCAAGCTAGGCCATAACCAGGAGCTGTGCTGCTGGGCTGGAATCTAACCCTGCTGGTGACACACTGACCCCCACCTCTGAACCACGAACAGCATTACTCAGGACAGGAGGCCTCACACATCTGTGTTTCTGTCAGGGCGTGTCAAGCCCAGGGGCTGACACCCTTAACAGGCAAAACCCCAAGCATCCGTTATGAGTTTGATTTAGCCAGTTACCACATGTAAAACGTGCTACGGTAGACAAGGCGTGTCCCCACCCCACCCATCCAGGTAGGACGGAGAGACGAAAACAAAACACAGCGACTTGTGTGACCCAAGACGCAGATCACTCCACTGGCACCGGTCTAGATCCAAGAGCAGAACCGCACTGCAACTCCTAAAGCAGAGACATATACGCCAACACATATCACATCTTGGTCCTGCTTCTCAAGCATAAACCACACAGGGAGAATCTACTGCTGTGAATATAAACCATTCAATAAAAGCTCTTTTATGATTTCCTATTCGAGAAGTTTATATTTTGGCCTCATGAATTGCTGCACAAATTTTTAAGGAGAGTCATAAAAGGCTTTTTATCATTTATTTATTTATTTATTTTATCATCACAGACGATCTCCTTTCCATTCAAAGAGCATAAAACTACAACTATGGCTCCAAAACGTATCCCTCAAACTGTCAGGTTGGTGTCCCATTAAATAAATACAAATAAAATGTACTCTTCCGTATGAGAACCGGCCTCTAATTCTCTTCATGTCCTTTGATCCTAGACGTGCCCAGTGGAATGATCTACCTCTTTCCATGCTCAGGAGGACAGAGACCCGTGGAGATTCAGGTGTTGCGGGGGCACCTGGACCTCCACACAGCTCAGCGGACCGGAGTCACAGACGCACGAACACGGACAGACAACGAGCTGTTCACAGCTAGATCCACAAAGCAGGTGGCGCCGCCCAACGCAGAGACCCATTCTTGGTTTTCGCACAGTCACGTTTAGCACTATATCTACAGACAGCTCCAGAGCCCCGATATCAGGGGAAAGATCTTCAAATAATGTCTTGCTTTTCTGCTAATTTTATTTTACAGATAAACGTGCCGAAAAAAGGGATTTTTTTTAATGACAAACGTTTTTAATGTTTATAATACTTTTTAGTGTTTGTTTTGGCTGTATGTAGACATGACACGAAAAGCATTATGGGTCTCCTAGCCAGAAGGCGGCGCCACTGCAGAGAAAGAGGTGTGAACAAATGAATTTGAAAGGAGGAGAGCAAGGCAAAGCAGAGGCGGTAAATAGCAATGGATATCCGGCGGATTGAAGCCAGCTTTCTCAGTGAGGGGGATGTGGGGTGGGGGTCAGTGGCGGTGCGGAAGGCAAAATCGCACGACAGAAAAGGCAAAAGCGCAAAAAAAAAAAAAAAACAAAAAACCAACAACAAAAAGCCGAAGAAACACACAAGAAAGAAAGCGCAC
>JAOYSI010073296.1:3598-20121 GCA_025775065.1 Hiodon alosoides
CACAGATACCATTCGAATTCTGACTCTGCCATCAGCATGACACAACAGAAACAAGTAAGGTTAGGAAAAAGGCTGACAATAATCGTTTGAAAAACAACGGAACATTGAATGACTTCACTCTATTCAATACATGATATAACTGTCTATTACACGTTACACAATGACATTGAAGCCATTAGACATTCAACAAATTGTTTTTTATGAATTGTTTTATTTTTGTTTCAATGAAGCGGTAAGTATGAGAAAATGACTGTAGCTTCAATATGCATGTTCACAATGGCAATGTGATTGCACATGCTGTATGACCTCATCAGGCCTTAACCTATTACACCTTCTCTCCTCTTCTCCAATCTCTCTGGGATCAGTCACGGAGTGATGAAGCCTAACAAGATTTTGTGTTATTCCCTCCTCTCTTCCCACAGTGTGCCAGTGAGTATAAAACCAGCTTATCTTTCGGAATGTTCTATTTACCAGAAATGTTTTACTGTGACACCATAAAATAAAAAAAATTAATGGTAATAAACTGTCAGGAGTGCACCAGCACATTAATTCAAAAGTAAAAAAGGAGAGAAGTTTAACAGTCGTCACAGTAAACAAACACAATCCCATAATGCCCAAGAGGACAAGGATATTCCACATTGCTGTATCAATTAAAATATGGGCTAAATGCACATATATAGAGGAATTACCCATCACAAGAAAGAAAAACAGAGCATATATAATTCAGGGCTGCAGGAATGGTAATTATGGAGGGTGATCTGACGGCAATTAAATATCTTTTCAATTGCAAGCACCAATTGTTTGGTGAAATTACTAAAACCACACTCGGGTGCACAAGGAGGTCCTAGCTGTGGGCGTGGCCCGACAGCTTGGCAGTCAGTCAGTATGGCCCTAGGGTGTCTCCAGGGCTTGAGGGCGTGGCTCCTGGCAGTGTGCACAGAAGTACTCTCGAATGCAATAAAACTCTATTAAATATGTAAATTAGGAATAATTACTTATATAAAATAAGCATGCTGAGGTACAGAGAACAGAAACATGTGGTTAGAGACCCCATGATAAAAGAACACAAAGCAGTCATGCGAAAGGAGCCGTATTTAATAGAATGTAGGTAAATTCTCACTTTAGGTAAGAGACGTAAGAAGTGTGTTAGTACAAGTGTGAGGTATAGGTCTACGTCATGAGATTAGCAGGGGTTAAAGATGAGGGTAATCTGCTCTGGAAATGCGGAGCTCCCGGCCAAAAAGAGTTTGAAAGACTCTACTGTTTCTTGATCTAGGCCCTCGATGCACAGTACCAGTTTTGGACACACCTTCCCATTCAATGGTTTTTCCTTATTTTATTATTACTTTCTACATTGTAGATTAAGACATCAAAATTATGAAGGAACACATATGGAATTAAGCAGTTAACAAAAAACTGTTAAACAAACCAGAATATGTTTTATATTTTAGATTATTCAAAGTAGCCACCTTTTGCTTTGATGGCAGCTTTGCACACTCTTGGCATTCTCTCAGTCAGCTTTTTAAAGTAGTCACCTGGAATGGTGTATGGTGTAGCACGCATGTCTGGGCATGCCCAGTCCGTGGGTGAGCAGAGATAGAGAGACTGGGTTTGCGATCATGCCTTTTATTCCTTTTAAACAGAACAAAAGTTAAATTTTTAAATTAAATTAAATTTTAGTTAAATCCAGGAAACTCAAAATAAACAGCCTTTTCGCTTTAAATGAAATAATACAACGGCAAACATTTCCCCCATTTCAAATCATGCAGTTATTCCAAAGAGGTTTGTGGGACTTGGCTTTTCAGATAGCTCACTGCACTTTGAGGACTGAAATGTGTTCATCTTTGAGTCTATCAAATGATACAAAAAAACAAAACATGTCTAAATAACTTCCTTAGAACTGGTGGGAAAAAAAAAAAATTTAATTCAAGGAATTACTTGTTTTAGGTGGTAATAAACACATCTAATATCTAGTGTGGCAACCCCAGGGCGTCAGGACGGCAGATGCGGCAGAAGCCGCACCTACCTAAAGCTTGGGGGCAGGTCCTTGAGGGGCGGTATGTTACCTCCCCAGCAACCACCGGCCCAACTGAAACGCATCGGCTGATTGGGGAGGGAAAGAACAAAATCAGCAGCTACGAGGAGAAGACGTCGGTGCACGGGAGGCTACAAACGCAAGCCGAATGCAGGTAGCAAGCGCCGACAATAAAGTAGTGTGCTCTATGTTTCAGACCTGGCTGGCGACGGGAGAGTGAGCCCCCTAAGATTCCCTTGAGCGAGGAGGACGAGAATCCTTTTGTTTTTGGACATCTTTCGTAGTTATTTTATGTCCCGATACGGGAGGAATTTTGTGTTGCATTTTCCGGCACACGAGTGCCGAATAAAGAACCGGGCTCGAATTACGAGCTAACCCGAACATTTTCTCTCTCTGTGCATTCCTCTCTCTGTTGTGTGCGGCCCAGCCAGTACGCCCCGTGGTTGTCACACTAGTTAAAACACTTTTCAGAAAATGTTCTGAAATTAAAAACATTGTAGTTATTAAGAAATTATGAAATTATTATTAACCAAAACTAGTTCAAGGAATTTCCTCTTTTGATGTGTTCGATGGCACATAATTTAGAGATCCAAAAGTGTCACACAATACATTATACTGTACTGACTGGAACATCCTGCTGTAATATAGCTTTCACAAATAGAATTTGTCACAACTTTGACAACAAATAAAAATAAATAAATAAATAAATAAACACAGAAAACCCAGTGAAATTGCATGGTGCATGTATACAGTGTTAGGGGTGAACACAGGTAGACACTCTCCAATCACTTTATTTAAGGGTGGATGTTTTCTACTTACATTTCTGAGGGATATGAGTGTATGTGTAGTGGAGTAGTGCAACTTGTTCACTACGGATAGTGACACCCTTCCCTGGAGTTGAAGACAAGCGTATGATTTGTTCCATTATATATGGACTTCGGTCTTTAGCTCTACAAACTAATCGTCTCTCTTATCAGAGGCTTTGTGTCATAGTGAAGGGACTTGGGTTTGATTCTAAGTCATGGTTCCAGTGTGCCAAAACATGTAGATTGCATAGTAATTAGTGAATCATTGATGAAAACTGATGAATAGAATATTGTAACGGGGATAGGAAGCAATGGTGTTCGGCCATCCCCGAAGGGGCTGTTGGGAAGCCTAGCCTCCGAACTGTAACTAGTGTAAATGGATGTTAAAAGCTCCACCTGTGGACGTGGACTGATTAGTTCGCCTGTTTTATGGCCTTCTGTGTTTTCCTCTGTGTTTGCAGTTCTTTCCACTGCCAGATCTGCCTTTGTTAAGGCGGGCGTAAGTGCATGTGTCTAATAAAGAGCATAGTTTCCTGTTAAAATCGGTGTCAGACTCTCTGTCCGAACCCCGAAGCGTAGTAGCATTCCATAAACGCTACAATATTTTTAAAAAACTGTCTTTTTATTCACCCCTGAATCTGAATTTAAAATGGATGCTTCTGAACAGGAGTTTTTACAGAGTGAAAAAAACTTGAATAGAGCAAGCAATGTGTGGGGTATTGACACATTATCTTATTGCCATGCAAACTATTACTGTTGAGAGGAATCCCGCCATGGTTGTGAGAGTGGCAGGATTCCTCTCAACAGTAATAGTTTGCATAGTAGTCCTCTAATTGATCATGTCCTTTAATAGGAGAAAATTGACTGAAGTGGGATAGGGAGACTTTAATATTAATGAATGGTCTCTTGAACAGGCTGAATAAATCAGATGGGAAGGTGAAAGGGCAGTTGCTATTGCTAAGCAACAAAGGCAACTACTGAAGTCATTGACTGTTACAAATATTGTTTTATCGTGTTTTTTCCAGGGGTGTTGGATTATTAAGTTTGTAGGTACATGGTAGCAGTTCCTCTTATGAAATATAATATTTTAGGTATCAGTCTCGTTTGATCATTTTATTATATCTGAAGGTGTTAGTTCTTAGAGTAGTAGTTAAAGATGGTTTTAACTTGCAAATTTTATTTTAATCGACTATGAAGTTGTTTGAACTCTGTAATAAGTTTTTTCTGTGATATACATTAGTACATTTCAGGTCATATTGCTAAATAGATATGACAAAGTGAGCAATTCAGAGAAAAAAAACTAAATCTTGAGTCGTGGGATAAGCTATTATTTTGTACTTTATTTCCGATTCTGTTTAAATCTTATTTTTATGAGCTAATCTGCCTATAGCTGTCAGAAATATGGTCTGTTAAGCATCAATGTGGCCTTTATATTTTATGGAATCCTATATAATTGAATACTCAATATAATACTCAAGTACTCAATAAATGATTTGTCATATGTGAATGTACAATGGAACTCTTAGTTTGAGAGCAACCCTCAACAGTCCAAAATAAAAGCAAAACTAACAATGTTAACATGCCAGTTAGTAGCCTAGCCTACTGCGCTCAAAGTTGACCTAATGTAGTAGAATATGGACTGACAGAATTTACATATAAAATCCACGAGGGTGGACTCTTTCATGTAACATCAAGGCTTTATAGATACGATTAAAAATGCTTCTTTTATCAGATCTGGGCTATAAAAAATGTAAAATGGGGCAATACCTTTTTGGGCAGAGAGAACTATAAGAGAAATCAAATAAGATACCATAAGATGAAAATGTACATTTGCAAATTAGCACATAAAGCACTCATTTTAGAGAAAACTCCCAAAATAGGACCTTGCACAGCTCACATTCTCAAAATTGATTAATTTCTCGATTTGAAAGTGGAAAAAGAGAGCTTTAAATGTAATTAAGAAAATAGCCAACTACATGGTGATCAAGGACTTATTTCTTGCTTCATACTTTGCAGTCCACTCATTATTTTAAGTAGGAGTCTAATCCTGCATGGATAGAATAGAACTGGTTTAGGAATTTGTGTTGCTGTTTGCAAGCCCTGAACTGTATAATCTATAATAAAAATTGCATTTAGGTTTGTTTCTGTCATAGCTTTATTCTTCCATAATATAAAATGAAATGTTGACCCTGTGGATGTAGGTTTATTGCCATTCCGCCCCTGGTTCGGTGTTTGGTAAACGAAAAGCAGAATTATTACCCACTCATTTATATTCCTCAGCACACATAACACCCATAGAAAACGTGGCTGAATTAATTATTGCAGGATTAGAAGCTACAGTTGATGCCGTTGTAGATTTATGAGGCTGATAACTAGTTTAATTTAGAGCCCATCTGAACGATCAGTGCTTCTAAGGGGTTGCCGAACAGCCGGCTGCCGTGTTGCATTCTGTGCTAATACAATGTGACAGGAAAACAACGGGCAGGAAGGGAAATTGGACGGGAAACATATGTGCAGCAAGAGTCACCAATTTAGATTCTGATGAGAATGCGGAGAAAGTCAGGTCTGCCTGCATCTCTTACACCATGTTTGGCTTTAAGGTTAACATCACGAGCCCTCAAGCATTTTGCTTCTCAGATCCGACAAACAGCAAACATAGTATCCCTCAAATTTAGCAAAATTAACTGCCCCATGACAAGAATTCTTATCTTTATAAATAGGTTATATACTGAGTTTATTTGAGTGATAAACTTTCTCTAAATGCTGCTAATATTGGCACTATACCCAACATGTCAGGTGTGCCTTAAACACTGAGATACCTATGTTATGGGAGCCATAAATTAAAGTACATGGTAATTCAATTCAGTGTCTCAGTTTCTCTGTCCCACCTTTTACAGAATATCCATCTAATTCCAAAGATATGTGGGGTTATTTTCGGCCACTATTCTATCTGTCTGTGGTGTTCCAACTTTACAGAGCTATCTAAGGGGATAACAAGAAAGATGAGATGAGTCAGCAATAGAAAGTGCCTTAGTTTAATGACATGAATAGAAAAGATCTGATTACATACCATATATCATTATTCAAAAGTAAAGGCTGGTCCTGGTTCATCTCCGCCCCTTGGTCAGCCCATTTATGGACTCACTTCAGTTTGCCTATCAACCTGGCATTGGGGTGGACGACGCTATCTTGTACCTCCTCCACAGATCGCTCTCCCACCTGGAAAAGGCTGGTAGCACTGTGAGAATCATGTTTTATGATTTCTCCAGTGCTTTTAATACCATCTAGCCAACGCTCTTGAAGGACAAGTTGGAGTGATCTCCATCTCATTGCATGGATACTGGACTACATGGATACTATCTCACTAACCAACCTCAGTTTGTGAGGACACAGGGCTGTGTGCCCGACACAGTTATTTGCAGCACAGGGGCCCCACAGGGAACAGTTTTGGCGCTGTTCCTGTTCACCCTCTATACTTCAGACTTCCCATAACTCAGTTAACTGCCACTTACAAAAGTTATCTGATGACTCCACAGTCGTTGGCCTCATCGCAGATGGGGACGACAGGGAGAACAGAAAACTGAACCAGGACTTTGTGGAATGGTGCCAGTGGAACCACCTCCAGATCAATGCTGGGAAAACCAAAAAACTGGTGGTGGATTTCCGCAGGAACAGACGCTGTCCTCTACCGGTGAACATCCTGGGTAAGGAAATTGACATGGTAACATCATATAAGAACCTAGGTGTTCACCTGAACAATAAACTGGACTGGACTGACAACACAACAGCACTCTACAAAAAAGGCCAGAGCAGTCTGTATCTGCAAGAGATACTTAGGTACTTTGGGGTCCAGGGGGCTCTACTGAGGACTTGTTTCGACTCTGTGGTGGCATTAGCCATTTTCTATGGAGTGGTCTGCTGGGGCACTGGCATTGCGGTGGCAGACAGGAGGAGACTTGACAGGCTGATTAGGAAGGCCAGCTCTGTTCTGGGAGGCCCCCTTGACACCGTGGAGGTGGTGGGGGACAGGAGGATAGTGGCTAAATTATCCTCCATGATGGAGAACTCATCCCGCCCTATGCAGGATGCTCTGAAGACACTGAGCAGCTCCTTCAGTGATGGGCTGCTGCACCCGTGCTGTGTCAAGGAGAGATACCGCAAGTCTTTCCTTCTTGCTGCTGTCAGACCTTACAATCAGCACCGCCCCCAGTAGACTTTATGGACAGAATACACACACATTATAATTGATAAACAATGCAATGAATGCGATCGCGTCAATACTGTAAATATAATTGTTTATTATTTTCCCAATACTGTAAATATAATTGTTTATTATTTTCTTTATTTTTCTTTATATTTAATTATTGTTTGTTTTATTTAGAGTGTATGATTTTTTGTACTTCTGTACTTCTGTACTTCTTGTAATCTTTTGCATCTTTTGCTCCTGTAACACTGTGAATTTACCCATTGTGGGATTAATAAAGGATTTTTGAATTTGAATTTGAATTTGAATTTTGAAAAAGAATGAAGAAGTTATTTACACAAAGAAACCTCAATCACAGTAACAGTAATACATGCTAATATCTGGTTATTTTTTTCATAATGCTTAAAGCATCTTTTGTTAGTCCTGTTGTCTGTATTATCTTGTTTTTCCAGTTGTTATGGAATTGTCAATTTACATTTCAAATCAAAACACTGTGATTGCTATTCTCTCGGTGGTTTAAAATGTGCATATTTACATACATTTACATATATATGGTGATTTGCATATTTTCTATTCATAGGAAGAGGTTTATTAACCTCAAGGTCTGTGAGAACTGTAGGGAAACGCACAAAAACTGAGTTCTTTTGTTTTGTATTTGACACCATGATAAGAATTTTGTTTCTCATCGTATTGTATTTCCGTATTATTTTGTAAGACAATAAGCAAGTTTCAGATTCATTAGGACATAGACCATTTACATCTAACTCATTTTAAAAAAAAATTATCAAAGTTTCTGTTTCCTGTAGAAAATAATATTCATAAATTACCTGTAATATTCCGATAAGATAATAACAAAAATGATCCATTTTAAATTATAGGATAAGCACTGCATCTGTTAATATGGCGAAAAGTTCACAATTAAGATTGTTTTTATGACACTGAACATGGATGAAAAAATTATTGAAACCATGTTGAGTGCTAATTTAGTTAGGGTTATAGCTGCGCTTTTCTCATTAAATCAGGTTGAGTTTTGATAGACAAGTTCTAAGCAGGAACCATAGGCCGAAGACAATGTCTTCTGTCTTCTTAAATCTGACCTTGCTCCTGTTCCCGTATTTGCCTCTCTGTCAGTCTTTATTTTCTCCCTCAACCTGACCGCTGAAAACCTTGCAGTCAAATTTGGCCCGCCGCCCTGTTTTGCTCCCTTGTTGTGGTTCTGATTTCAAAGACCATGTCCTTGTAAACAACTCAGCTTCCTATATTTTGAACTGCCATTCAATCTGATATATGTGACTAGAGAGGTGAGAGAATTTCTAAGATAAATGTAAGCATCTCCAATAGCCCACAGATTTTACAGCTCTGGGAAGTATTGACTCATTTAAGTTCTAACCAAAGTCCTAGCTCTTTTAAATTTTTTAAAATACTTTAATACATACAATGATAAATAATATACTTTGACCAAATATAACCTTCAATAAATAAATGTCTGCAGAACACCGAAGCTAACAGTTTATTTTTTGTAAAAAGAAAAGTAATTCATTTCTGTTTAGACATAATTGAATCAGTCTTCCAACCACTAATATTTATCTGTTTTAGCATATACTGAGCTATTTTTAATCAAGTCTAAATATCCCCAGAACTGTTAGTCCCACAAACTTGGCTTAAATTGGACAGAATTACTGCATTAACAAGGACATTTCTGACAGAATAAGAGATTCATTTCTTTATTTTGTTTACCCTTGTTTGTCCACTTTTTAGGGCTTATATATAGTAATATTGTCATGCCTAATATACAAAAATATGCTCAGGCATTCATCCAACATGGTGAAGTTATCTATAAGAACAAATTCGATGTACTTGAAGGTTAAAAAAAATGTATTATTAATTATATTTATATTTTACCCAAAATGTATCCCTAAAAGTTGGTGTATTCAACTAAAATGTTATTCTTTAGTGGTCTCTAGTGGCCAAATGCGGTAAAAGTACCAGTCGATAAATTGCAAAAAGTTAAAAGATTTTTCAATATTACACAATAAATTTGAGACATAATCTGACATATAATGGAGGTTGTTTCTTTTATTTCAGAAATGGGATGCTGGAAATCTCCACTAAGTTTTTCACTTGAATCGTGCTAGTCCTAAACTTGACTTCTTGTGGCTGGTTTTTAAAAATGTATTGGTTAAAAACACAGTACGACATTTCAATTGAAGATGGGTTAGGGGAGAAATTTACATGCACAGCCAAGGAAACATGGAAAGTAATTTCACATACCTTGGTTTTGAATAATGCAAAGGACCTCATCATCAATGAAAAACAGTTTATGATTAAGGATTCTGTGAGTATTACAGTATGCTGGCAAAAATATGGAGATCAAATCATATTAAAAATGCCAGATTATGGTATGCATTATTTGAGGATTTGTATTTCGACATGCCCAGAATACGATAAACTGCATTTCCAGGGGAGAAAAATTCTGTCTTTGTGTAAGTTGAGTTTAAACCTCTCACATCAGTGGCTTCCATCTACATCAAAGCCACAGCACATCTTTAGTTTCCTTGGCAACGTGGAACGTATTGTAGAACCTAACACAGAGATTACATAGTTATTCATGTGCTTAAATCAACAACGACAACAGGAATAATGACTAAACAAATCTAATTTCCTGGAGTGTTACATGTTTAGGGTCCTACATCAACTGAAAATCATTTCAAGTCTATTTAGTAATGAAACATTGTAAGGACTGCAAAGCTGTAGAATTGCTTTCAAATAAATATGATTAAATCCAGGGCAGGTCCCGAAACAGCCACTGTACCCTGATAGAGACTGCCTAGGATGCTGAGTTGCTAAGTCAATGATGATGTGAGGGTGCCGCAGGGAACACCCAGAACGGGACCCCAGTGATATTACAGTGATAATATAAATATGTTGTTAAAATTATTGGACAGTTTTCAGTACTGTTTTTTAATTTGGTTTAATATTTATTATTTCAGCATAAATTGTATCACAACTGAAGAGCATGACATGAGCTGGGAATATTTGAATCACAATTCAAAACATGGCCACACACCAAAAGAACTGAGCATTTGCATTGCTATTTATATGCATTTAACTATTTGTAGGACTCAATCTGAGAAAGTAATTTATGGATTAATTTAATTTACTAATACATAAATAACATTATAAAACATAATTACATTTCATGGAGATGGTTCCAGTTTTACATTGTAATTTTTTAAAGCAGATTTGAACAGTTTTCACTTGACACATTATTTTACGTGTTTCAATGAAAAAATTTTGTATGTTAGTAAGCTCACTTTCACCATTATGTAATTCAAATTCAGCTTATTCAACGTATTACACCAACCCCGGCAATTAATTCTGTATTTATCTGCTGTCATCTAACTAATTCCCCAAGAGGCTCACTGATACACTGAGGTCCAGTCATGCTAGATGCAGTGTTTCAAAACACACAACGATAACACATCAACTAACTCTGGCCAGACAAAGATCACACTGGTATTGTAATCGATAGCTTCTCTGGTGTGTGGTGCGCCGTAGAGGAAGGTTGCACTGACAATGGCTCCCCATTCACTATGTAGTTTTTTGCTGAATACAAACAGTAGTAAGCAAAAAACTACATAGTGAATGCGGAGCCGATGTCAGTGTGACCTTCTCCCAGCTGTAAAAGGGTAACACATAAGTGAGGATGCTGTTTGTGGACTACAGCTACAGCTTCAGGAAGCGGCAGAGGGGGAATCACGCCCCCATACATATCGATGATGCAGAAGTAGAGAGAGTCTCCGACTTCAAGTTCCTCGGTGTGTTCATCAAATATGACCTCACCTGGTCCAGACAAGCAGACTCTGCGGTAAAAACTGCCCAGAAGCGCCTATACTTCCTGAGGAGACTTGGCATGTCTGCAAAAACTTTCACCAACTTTTAAGTTGAGAGCATCCTCTCAGGTTGCATTACCGCCTGCTGCTGACCGCAAGGCCCTCCAGAGGGTGGTGAAGTCAGTGGAGCGCATCATCGGCTGCCATCTCCCTTCCATGCAAGGCATCTACCATACACGATGCCTTAGGAGAGCACGGAATATCATGAAAGACTACTATGGTCTGTTCACACTGCTGCCGTCCGGTAGACGTTACCGGAGCATCAGGGCACGCACTTCCAGACTCACAAACTGTTTTATCCCCAGACCATATAGGTCCTAAACCAGGAACACCTGATCACTATCGATGACTTGACATGGTCTGGTCACTTTCTATGTACATTCATGTACACTAGCACATTTTAATATAGCCATTTATAGGCACTAGAACCCTTATATTGATATTATTTAAAGCCTTTTGTACATAGTTTACCTGAGGCTAATTATGCCTCCTTGGGGCTTGCCTGGTCTGAAAGCGAATGGGAAAAATAAAACACAACAGGAAATATTCTCTCAGGGACAGCTGTTAAATTAAACAAATTAAATGTAGTGACAAGAGAATTGGAAAAAAAAACTATTTTGCTATCTCTGTTTTATTGTCTGGAAAGCCACTAAAGCCACGTGCCACTAAAGCCGGCAAGGCATGACACTCTTGTTTTTCAGAGCTCTGGGTAAATTCCTACCATTTGTATTGCATATGGCATGAGAAAACATCCAATGGAGTAGAAGCCACAAATAACTAAACTGTGACATCTGATGAGCGAGAGGTTCTTTGTAGTCTCAGTGAAACCAGTGACCCAGTGAAACCAAGCTGCTCAATGAAAGAAAACTGTACACAGCAGCAGCTGTTCACCCAAAGGAGGTTAAAAGCATTCAGTTGGGGAATGCACACTAAACCAAAGTGAAACGAGGTGATGTTCAAGTCTCAGCCACTGATGAATACTTGATCACTTTTGAATCGGGTAGCCCATATGGCTGGGGAAGGGGGGTCCTAAGAGTGTGTGCTCGCTCGCTCGAGGGAGTTATACTAGATGAGGCTGTCAAATGAGCCTCCTAGAGGCTGGAAGTGAAAAGATCCAGGAAGTGAAAGTATTGAGAATCTGAACATTTTGGTGGGAAATTGTTTCCCAGAAAGCAGTTCCCTTCAAAACCAGCATCTTTCTAGCAGTTAGGTGGAGAATATGATTATACATGAAAAGTTCTATTAGGGATAGAAGCTAAACAACCATAGCAGCATTTAACCAGCTTTTTGTGTTCGATACAGTGTGAAAATTACTCACCCTGCATACTATTTATGTGTGGTGCTGGGATGGGCGTCCCCGCCCCTTCATGCACCCCGACAACACCGCTAGAGGTCACCTGCTTTCACCGGAGGACGCATCAAGACCAGGGACAGCACCAACCAAGGTCTTTTGGCACCACCTCTCCACACTCAGACGTGGACAGCACCACAGGGCCCTCATCATCCAATTAGGAAGTCAATTAACCTGGGGAGAGGAACACCTGCCAGCCGTTTCCCTGATTGGCTGCCTCCCTACAAGAGGGCCCTGCAGGGCTCAGAAAGGGAGAGTCTGTGCCTCGCCTCGCTGGCAATCGCTACGTATGTCTGTAAAAACTTTTATACTATTAAGTTCTGAAAAAATGAAAAAAACTATATCCACATTAATTGTCATGTATCCACAAACAAAAATAATTTAAAATAACCTAATTTTAAACTTTGCTGCCAGTCAGGTAATAAACCTTGTCTATCCTTAATCTGCCTATCCTTCAAAAATCCTTTTAGTCTTTGTATATGACAAGCCAAATGATCATTTAGAGATAATTACATTATAATTATATTATAACAATAATTACATTGTAATAATGAATACATTATTATTAATGTGTTCTAATAATTTGCAGAGACTTCTGTTTGCAGTTTAAATCGACTTAAGCATCTACATTTACTGCTCAATGTTGATAAAACTAAATGTATGGTATTTGATAGAGGGCATTCAAATTCTGCTGATACTGCAGGGATCCACTTTTGGAATGGTTAACCATGAGCAGGTAGATATCTATAAGTACCGTGGCGTTTGGCTCAATAGTGGGGTGACTTTTAAACCCCATACCACTTGATTTGAACTAGACTTGGCTTAGGAGATATACAGTTTAGTTTCTTTGCAGACATTTTTATGAAATTTTTTTTTACACAGCTTACAAATTCTACATAAATCCACTTATACAGTTGGATATACTGAAGTAATTCAGGTTACGTACCTTGCCCAAGGGTACAACAGATGGGGTGAGACTTGAACCACCGACCTACCCATTCTAGATTATCTATAGAACTTTTTCAAAAATAGCTGTGCCCCTGACCACTCATCACTGTGATCTCTTTACCCTTTTAAACTGGCCATCACTTCATACTCACAACCCTGGCAGCAGCAGTTTAGTTAGCCTAACAGTCCCTAATGTGGTCTGCTGTTGGGCATAACTCATTCCAGTACGCTGCTGATTGTGATTGGGTTAACAGTCCCTAATGTGTGTCTGGTGTTGAATGCAACTCATTCCAGTATGCTGCTGCTTGTGATCGGGTTAACAGTCCCTAATGTGTGTCTGCTGTTTGGCTTAACTCATTCCAGTACGCTGATGCTTGTGATTGGAATAAACTACAATGTAAGCAAAAACTTTCAGGTTTAATTTCCGAGGAAGCTTTCATATCGCAAATAGAAGCACTTTTTTTTCCATCTCACGCACATTCCGGATTAGATGGACTTAATTATATTTAGGTGGTTTTCAATCAATCAATCAATAAATTTGTTTTTATAAAGCACTTTTCACATGTTTCCATATCAAAAAGACGCTTTACGATAAAAGGCAATACAATAATTCCCAGGTCTGACCACCTGAAAGCATGCCAGTGGCAACAGTGGCAACAGTTATTGTCTGTTATTTCTTAATGGCTGAACCTGTATATCTATGCTTTAAACATTATATGTATTCTTATTTTTAAATAGTATTTATTTATTTTACATTTCATTGATTTAGATTTCTGTTAACTGGAATCTTACATGAGAATCAGTTCTCAATGCCCTTACCTGTTTCAATAAAGGATTTATGATGAGGACATCTTTCAAATAAATTAAAGATATCTTTAAATAGTCTTTAAAACGAAATGTCTTGAATTAATTACCAGATATCTTGAAAGAATAGATATTTATATAATGTCAATTATTCACAAAATAATTGCCCATGTATTGGATATTTCTAAATAGTCTACAGATACCTGAAATGCATAAGATTTAAATATCTTAACAATAAAAAAATAAAATAAAATAAATATCTATAAATGGTTTAAAGATATCTGTAAATAAGTTAAAGAAATTTCTAAAGGACCATTTGGTTAGCCTTATTAGCATACTTGAAGGCTTCATTTCTCCAGCAAACCATTGTAAGAATTGACTTATCTTACTTAGCATTTGTGCATCGTTGTGTCAAATAGTATGCCTGCTCAAACAGAAGCAGGTTAACATTGGTAACACTGAACGAGTCTCATAAATGAGATTTCCCAAAGAAAACGATCATTTAGAAAGCATGAGAACTGCTCAGGATATATCCTTGAATAGGATTTTGGTTTATGCTTTAACACAAAGGAATAATTACAGGAATATTCAAAGAAATATATATTGATCGGAAATACAAATCAGTTGTTTGTTTCATTTCATATCTTTCCAACATAAGGATAAAAACATATCCAGGATATCTAGGCACATTGCTAAGATAAGCACACAGGGATACTAGGTTACATATCATTACAAAGTATAGGTCCTTCACATGAACATGGCAATGCTAAAATTTTACTGAAATTGCTCCTTATCTTATCCTCTAATCCTCTCATCATGTACATGTGATCCAGGCACATATAAGGGACACATTTTAGAGAGGTGTAAGAGATGTGAGCACAGTCACAAACCTTGATGTGGACACCAGACTTGTTTATCTTAAAAGTGTGGGCTGCAGGGATACAGAAGAGAATCAAAGACTAAGATTTTTCTGGGTTATGAGCACATGGTAAAAGTTTGCCTGACATAATAGTGGGTCGAATTATCACTTCTATTTGCAGTTTACATCGTTGCATGCTCCTTCCTGAAGGACCACGCCATGATGCAGAAAGTATTCTGGCCTTTTTAGGAGCATGATGCTTCAGTCAGAAGTCAAAAGTGCAAATCTACCATGTCTGAAAAAGCATAAAATTTCCACAGCACAGCGCCAAAACTGCATCTGCTCTGTTCCAGACTGTATTAAAGCCCATCCTGCCTGTAAGTGGAAGTCCTGCGTCTGGCTTATTGATTTTTTTTTTGCCATCTGGTAGAATTTTTGCTGTGGCGATTTCAATCGAATTTCACCATTTGCTTCAAAGAGTAACCATGCCAACTTATAATTAGCTGTCAAAAGCCTATTTCCATGAACCGTGGGAGCTGAGCCTGAGACAGGAAAAATTCGAAGGCAATTATTCCACACTGTGGCTCCTCAGTGGAAGCATCGACCAACAAACCAACAAATAAAAAACAAAAAGCAATCAAACTGTAGCAGCGGGATATATACAGGAGTAATACCCTGGTTTCTGTGATTAAGAAACCTGCAGTGTCCGTACAGCATCAACCAATGCTCGGAACTTGCTGTGATTAGTGAAGCGTCTCATTTCTACTCAATGTCTCATAATGAGGGACCAACCCTCTCTGAATCTGATATCACTTTTGCCATGCAATTGGTCACGATGTGCTGGCCCTCCGGAGCCCAATCTTTCCCAGGAACCCCGTCCTTGTGCTTTCACATCTGCTCTTACTGGACTAACAAGCAGGTGCAAGCAGCGGGCTCAACAAGCAGTCATGTTATAGTGTAATTGAACATATGGGAATCTAAGTAGGCCATCTGTAGAATACTAAAATATACCACGAAGAGGTCAAAACTCTCTCCTGCTCTGGCATACATTGCACGTGCTCAGCGAGCCAATGTTTCCAGCATCTGCCCAGGTGAACAAGGTGTTAGAGGAGCTACAGTAGATGAGAAGGTGACAAAATAAAAGTTTATGGACAATTCAAACTTACGAACTGCATTTGTGACACTAATCAACATAACAAAGTAAAGGAATGGTGTTAGTTCTGATGATGAAAGCAGAAATAATAATGTTGAGCGAGAGGAGACACATTTTGATAGATTGGGAGTACTCTTCGTATAAATCGTTAGCGGGAAAAAAATAAAGAATTTAAATAACTAAATTTAAATGCTAGCGATGCACTTGTAATAATACTTATGTCTATACATAGGGTGGGGAGAAGAAGTATTTGATACACTGCCGATTTTGCAAGTTTTCCCACTTACAAAGCATGTAGAGGTCTGTATTTTTCTGTCATAGGTACACTTCAACTGTGAAAGACGGAATCTAAAACAAAAATCCTGAAAATCACATTGTATGATTTTTAAATACTTAATTTGCATTTTATTGCATGACATAAGTATTTGATCACCTACCAACCAGTAAGAATTCCGGCTCTCACAGACCTG